>CAUYON010113316.1:0-15916 GCA_963573935.1 Arctocebus calabarensis
TTAATTCATGTGTTTATTTTTTAAAATTCTCACCTCTTTAAGCTATCCAGTTTTCTGATTTTCAAAATAAGCATGGGGAGATGCCACATTTCTCTCTAGGAAACTACTACTCAAGCTATAATTGTTAAAATTAAGCTTTTAGGTATTAGAAACTGTTATAAGGTATAAAATTAAGAAATAAGTAGATCACACGTAAATCATTCGTAAAGCACAAGAAAAGAAATGTGCCTTGATGTACATATACTATGTATAATTAAACTGCTTATACCAGTTTACTTTAAAAATGGCTTTAAAGATAAAGAATAAATGTGATAGTTGTGCATGCATTATACGTGTGCATTATGCATTTGCAAATTTTCCATTGTTTTAATAGCTGTGTGGCTGACTTTCAATTTTAAGAAGTGAATTGACATACAGCCTATAACTTAAATACTTAACCGGCTGCTCGTTTATATCTTACAGTTAGTGAAAAAGTATTTCAACCTGAACTAAAATATGGAATTGTCTTTTGTGTTCCATCCTCACCATTGTTATTAGATTTAGTTATTGTATAAAACCATTGATGTATGTTATGAATATGTAAATAAAAGATGTTGATCTTGTTTGAAAAAAAAAAAGAAATTAATTAGAATAACTTTTTAAGGCTGAGCGCAGTGGCTCACATCTGTTATCCTAGCCCTCTAGGAGGCTGAGGCTGCTGGACTGCTTAAGCCCTGGAGTTCAAGGTCTGCCTGAGCAAGAGCAAGACCCCGGCTCTACTAAAAATATAAAAATTAGCCAGGCGTTATGGCAAATGTCTTTAGTGTCAGCTACTAGGGAGGCTGCAGAAGAGGATCTCTTAAGCCCAGAAGTTTGAAGTTGCTGTAAGCTATGATGCCAGGACACTCTACCCAGGTTGACAAAATGAGACTAAAAAAAAATTACTTTTTAAAATGCATACTATTGGCTCAGAACCCATAGCACAATGGTTATGGCAACAGCCACATACACTGAGAGTGGCTGGTTCGAACCCATCCTAGGCCAGCTAAACAATTGCAACAACAACAAAAATAGCTGGGCATTGTGGCGGGCGCCTATAGTCCCAGCTACTTGGGAGGGTAAAGCAAGAGAATTGCTAGAGCCCAAGAGTTTGAGGTTGCTATGAGCTGTAACGCCATGACACTTTACCAATGGTGACATGGTGAGATTCTGTCTCAAAAAAATAAAAAATAAATAAATAAATAAAATGCATACTGTCTTAGTTTCTCTTTTATCAGTTCTAATCAATGTCAATATTCTCTGATATTATGGTCTATTTTAATCATCATCAAATACAAGTTGAAATTCACTAGATGAAAACATTATAAACTCATATCCCCCAAATTGAGATTACCTTGTCTAGCCTCTAATGCAGTTTTTTCTTACTTAAGTATTATCACGTTTTTAAACAAAAGCCATTTTATTATCTTCCATGATGTTGGGGGTTAGGAATAAGGGCAAGGCTCAGTTGGGTGATTCTTCAGCAATGCACAGCATTGACTGGGGTTACTTAGTGGCATTCATCTAGTAGCTGCTCTGGTCTGGAGGGTCCAAGACAGCCTAACTCCTGTGTTTGGTGCCTTGGCAGGGGAAGCTGGAATCATGACCTCTCCACAGGGGCTCTCCAGCTGAGTGGTCCAACTTTTGACATGGTGACTTGGTACTCCAAGAGACCAAGGCAGAAGCAGCCAGTCTGATCATAACACTGGCACAGCATCGCTTCTGCCATCCTCCACTAGTCAAAGTAACTAGAGCCCAGCCCAGATTCAGGGAGGGGGCTACACACCCTACCTCTCAGTGAGGGAAGCATCAAAGCATCTGTGGGCCTCTTTAAACTGTCAGAGCCCAGCAAACTTCAGACCCAGGGCCTGGGCTCCTGTGTAGGTCTGTCTGTCCACTAGGCAAATCTGTGCCCAGAGTTAATCCCATTGCTCACCACAGACTGAGTCTGGTATCAGCTGAATCATGTCCCCCCCAACATTTATATGTTGAACTCCTAATCTCCAGAACCTCAGAATATGACTTTATTTGGATTCAGGGTCTTTACAGGGGAAATTGAGTTAAAATGAGGCGATTAGGGTGATCCCTAAATCAATCTGACTGGTGTCCTTATAAGAAAAAGAAATCTGGATGCACAGAGGGCTCTAAGGATGTGTGCATACAGAGGAAAGATTGTATGGAGACACAGTGAGAAGGTGGCCGGCTACCAGCCAAGGAGAGAGGCCTCAGGAGAAATTGACTCTGCTGACACCTTGATCTTGGATTTCTAGTTTCTAGAACTGTGAGAAAATAAATTTCGGTTGTTTCAGGCTCCCAGTCAGTGGCATTTTCTTATGGCAGCCTGAGCAGACTAATACAGAACTCCTGCAGGTAATTAACACATTGGCATTTTGGTCTCTATTACTCTGTAGTGAATGTGGTGGAGAGTCTATCACTCAACTGCTTTGAGAGTAATGTGACAAAAGCTCACAGAATGGGGATGGAGGGCAGAACAGAGAATCAAGGTCTTGTCCTGCTAAAGTGAGGCTTTGGCGGGGCCCCTTGGAGCACCAGGCAGGTGCAGATAATGTGTGTGGAAGCCTATCTGTCTTCATCACATCACCTTCCCAGGACCCAGGGAGGAGTGCTCAGCTTTAGCTGGGTCTTGGCCAAGGTTCCCAGACCCTTTTGGAAAGATACTGAAGAGGTAGATAGAGGATTTGGGTCTGAGATTTGGCGTTCAGAGCGTCTAGGCATTTGCTGGGGTGGCAGATGTTTCACACAGGCCACAGTGAGCTCCTCTATGGTTTCCCCCACTTAGCAAGTTCCACAGCCTCCTGCACAATGCTCTGCCTCTGTTTTTCCCCTTCTATGTGGGATGGTGCTATTTAATCCCAAGAGGAAGTGATGACCTCCAAGAGGCAATGTCCATAGACAGCTTGAGTGTCAGGAGGCAAGAGATGCCCAGAAGTGTGGTGGTGATTGGTACTGTTGTCCTTCCAAGCGGTGGCACCTCTCCAGAGTGAGGCAGCTGTGCTCACCCCAGGCCCTGCCCACCTGTCCCAGCCCCACCCAGGCCAACTCCTGGTCAGTGTCCTCACTGTAGCCCACTGCAGTTGTGATATTTTTTGTATCTGGTAGGATATTTCACCCCAGGAAGAGCTGTACAGGTGCCTGGCAGAGTGTGGACCTCATGCTCCTTCAGTAACTTCATGCAGAACAAGGGAGTTGTGGAGGCTGGCAAATCCAAGATCAAGGTGCCACCAGTTTCAGTGTCTGGTGGGGGCTCATTCTCTGCTTCATAGATAGTGCCTTTTCCCTGTGTCCTCTCATAGCAGAAGGGCACCTAATTCTTTTTGCTTGGAATTTCTTTAATAGAAATATAGCCCATCACTAAAAAAATTAAAAAAAACAAAGTTTCAAAAACATTAACATTTGAAGTACTTAATATATTTGGTGTGAACACATTTCTGTCAAAATCAGATACAACTGACACTGGCACTCAGAGGACCCTAAGGATGGCCAGCAGGCTATGGTTTACAGACTCCTGTCCCAGAGTATCTCCATATACTATATACCTCTGTTATAGCAGTTATTACAATGTGTTATGATAGAATTTGCATGTTTGCTAATCATTATGTTGTGAAACTCTTAAAGATAGGACTGAGTTTATTCACATTTGTTTTTCCAGTGCATGGCAGAATGGTTAGCATTAGTAATCCCTATAAAAATATGTTCATAGGGACTTTTTGTGGATTAAGTAATGTTCAAATAAAAACTGGTTTGATAAAAAATTTAAAAACAAGGCTGTTTGCTAGTTTGTGGAAGCACTTGGGCACCAGTCCACTATTGAGTTTCATGCTTCTGAGTACTGTGCACAGAGTTTTCAAAAACAGCTTTTTTGGCTGAGTGGGGAGGCTCATGCCTGCAATCTTAGCAATCTGAGAGGCAGGTAGATTGCTTCACCTCAGGATTTTGAGACCAGTCTGAGCAAGAATGAGACCCCATCTCTACTAAAAATAGAAAAATTAGGCAGCTGTTGTGGTAGGCACCTATAAATCCCAGCTACTTGGGAGGCTGAGGCAAGAGGATTGTTTGAACCCAGGAGTTTGAGGTTGCTGTGAATTAGGCTGATGTCATGGCACTCTAGCCTAGGTAACAGAGTGAAACTCTTATCCCAGAAAAAAACAAAACAAAACAAAACAAAATAGCTTTATTGAGATACAATTAACATTCCATACAACTTACCCATTTTAAGTGTACAATACTGAGATTTGTTTTTATTTTTATTTATTTTTTGAGACAGAGTCTCTCTAAGTCACCTTAGTAGAGTGCTGTGGCATCACAGCTCATAGCAACCTCAAACTCTTGGGCTTAAGTGATTCTCTTGCCTTAGCCTCCCAAGTAGCTGAGACTACAGGCGTCCACCACAACACCCGGCTATTTTTTATTGCAGTTGTCATTGTTGTTTAGCTGGCCTGGGTTGGGTTCAAATCCACCAGCCTTGATGTATATGGCTGGCGCTGTAACCACCATTCTATAGGTGCCGAGCCTGAGATTTGTTTTTAAAGAGAGAGATAGTAAGAGAAAAGGGCAGGCATCTCTTTTCTTAGAATTGCACACTGATTTACACTGATAATAATATAATGCAAATGACCCATCTAGATAGTTTTCTATTTGGATTATGAGGAAAAGGTATAAAATGGTGGGTAGAGAAGTACAAAAATGGGAGAATAGGAAGAGAAGAAAGGGATTCTTCAGTGTGTTATTTATTTCATGCTAGGAAGAAAAAAACGGTGTTGAAATGTGCTTTTTCTGTGAAACTTCTTAGTATAAATCTGAACTTTGCTTATTATCCTTGAATATGCTGTTCCTAAAATCAGAATCTCATTTCCTTAGACTTAGTTACCCAGGGGACACATCCCTAGACTTGAGTTATTCCTCTCTCCCTAATTTTCCCAAATTACTATATTAGGTATCCACTACCACATTACCAATTATCTCAAAAATTAGTGCTTAAAGCAACAGTACACATGTATTATTTCACATAGTTTCTATGGTTCTGGATTTCAGGAGTGGCTTCTCTGTGTGGTTCTGGCTTGGGCTGTCTCACAAGGTGGTGGTCAAGATGTTACTTGACTAGCTTAACTGATGCTGTAGGATCCATTTCCAAGAATGGCTCACTAACACACATGGCAAGCTGGTACTGACTAATGGCGTGATGTTTTAGCTCCTTGCCAGGAGACTACTCCATGGGGCTGCTAGGGCATCCTTATGATATGGCAACCGGCTTCCTTCTAAATAAGTGATCCAAGAGGGCACAAGGCAGAAGCGACAATGTCTTTTATTACCCGCCCTTGATATTCACACATTATAATTTCTGGAAAATCCTATTAGTTACATAGATCAGCTCAATTCAGTATGGGAAGGACTATATAAAGGTGAGAATGCTAGCAGGTAAGGATCGTTGGGAGCCATGTTGAAGGCTGGCTACCACATTTATTTCTTTACACACACACACATATATATGTACTTCAAGAATATATATACCTGAAGTACATATTAATATACAGTAGAACCTCTGTAAGTTGATCACCCAAGGGACTGTAACAAACTGGTCAACATATGGAGGTGGTCACCATAAGGAACTAAGCCTACTGTACATACATGTGGTGCATGTCCAGTCTATGAAAATTACGTCAACTTAAGGATGTGATCAACTTAAGGAGGTGGTCAAGTATGGGGATTATACTGTGTATCTCCAAAGCGGTGTGTACTGTGTATATTTATAAATAAACACATATAGAGAGATAGATATACTGTATATACTATGTATCTCAAAGGGTGTTCCTGAATTCTGTACCAGATCTTGAAAAATATATTGCCTTGCCATTTTTCATAACTCTAGGGATAGATCAGTACTTTTTTTTTTTTTTGAGACAGAGCCTCAAGCTGTCACCCTGGATAGAGTGCCGTGGCATCACAGCTCACAGCAACCTCCAATTCTTAGGTTCAAGCAAGTCCCCTGCCTCCGCCTCCCAAGTAGCTGGGACTACAGGTGCCTGCCACACACCTGGCCATTTTTTGGTTACAGCTGTCATTGTTGTTTGGTGGGCCCAGGCTGGATTCGAACCCAGCAGCTCAGGTGTACGTGGCTGGTGCCTTAGCCTGTTGAGCCACAGGTGCCGAGCCAGTACTTCTTAAATATAAAAAACCAGAGAAAAGAGAATGTTTTTATTGCTAGATACAATTTAATGAATTTGTACATTTTCCCCATAAACTCTTTTAATTTTTAAAGAAAAATATTTACAGAACCTCTAATCTTTTCCTACTCAAATTATATGATTGCCAAAACTCTGAATTGATGTATAGTCTATTAAACAAATAGAAAAAGCAACTTGCAGTTTTAACCAGTAGAAAGAAAACAATTTGGCACCTTATCTATGTTTGAATAAAAGAAGATGGGCTGCATCATCAATTGCCTTTACTGTACACTTTGTCCAACTTTTCATCCAAGGATCTGGTCATGACAGACAGCTGAGGTGCTTGCTGTTTTTTAAAGAATGTCATGAGAGGCGGTGGCATTTCCTGGACAAGAAGAACCAGATTCTGTAAGAATAGCTCTGAGGTTGAATATAGGATTTATACGTAACCTTTCTATATTCCTAATCAGCTTTAACAATAATGTCGCCTGAGTGCAGAAGAGGATTTAAAGTAAAAATGTTTATCATTTATTGCATTCCTTCTGTCTATGGCAGACCCTTGGGAGTCACTGTGATTACTATTAAGTAGAGAGATCATTAGACCCAAGTTTAAGAGATCTGAGTTTTGGTTTTGTCACTTACTAATTTATAACCTCAGTAAAGTTGCTTAACCTTTTCAATCGAGTTTTTTATACTGTTAAGTCGGTGGATAAGGATGGGAGAGGGGCTTAATCTTAAGGTTTTCCTTGATCAAAGAGGCTGATACAATCAACATTAAACACAAATTTATCCCACACAGCCTCATTGCTCCACTCCCGGCTTTTCTTTGAAGGTCTTTAAGCGAGCCTCCCGTACTCTTGCTTAGAATCCCATACTGGTCTGCGCCGGGGCTGCTCGTTCCATCTTCAGCTGATGGTGTTTCAAGGGAACGAACCCTTGTTCACGGTGGGTCGTAAAACCACGAGGAAACGCCAGTGTCCAGGCTGACATGCCTTTATGGCGAGTTTCCCCCTCTCACTTTTAGGGCCTTCCCTGGTCCCCAAAGGCGGTTAGCTGGGGTGGTTCTCAGGACACGCCAATTTGGGAGATCCTGGCTGCTCTGGTTCCGAGGCGTGTGGATCCCTTCATAAGGCATGGCAGGGCCTCACGATTTCAGTCTTTCACTGTGACTGCCTCAGCGTGTACTTTTGTACCGTGATAAGGCATTTCCGATTTTATTCTGAAACGCCTAACCTTGGAATCACAACCATAACTCTACAACTAAGTTAACTGCTTAGCGAGGAGAACGCCGCTGCACGCCAAGCACGGGTCTCAGAAGCCCTGCTTCTCAGGACCGGCGCGCAGTTGTGAGGCTGGAACTACCAGGCCCAGAATTCCCGCGCGCATGCGTGTTGCCATTGTGATGCTCCCTTCCCGGTAACTAGCCCTCTCAGGCAAACCTGAAGATAGCGGCAATTCTCCGGTGGGGGCGGAGACGCTTTCTATCCGACTCTCCGCCCCCTTCGTGATGGGCAATGGGACTAGCCAACCGACGCTGCGGACTCGGAACTCACCGTCCAATCAGCAGTTGGAGTAGAGAGGTGGGCGTGCGCATTGGCAGGGCAGGTGGGCTAGGCTGTGCCGGGTTGCGAAGGGGGAGACTAACGTCGGGTCGGGTCAGCGGGCGCTGCAGTAGTCGCCGCAGCGGCGATGGGAGCGGTGGGGACGAGGCGGCGGCGGCGGCGGCAGGAGGGGGAGCAGGGGCTGATACAAGAGCAGCGGCTGGGGGAAGCCAGCAGCAGCAGTAATAGCAGCAGCCGCCGCCGCCGCCAGTAAAAGCGGACGGTACCAGAGGGGCTACCCAGCCGGCCGGCCCTCGAAGCTGTGCTCGGGTCCCGCCGCAGTTTGCGGCGGGGGATGGGCAGGCGGTGGCAGTCCCGCCTGCTGAGGGTTGACCCCTGCCAATCCCGGCCCTGAACTGGACCCGAGCCCACCGCCCGAAATCCCTGCGTCCGCCACGGCCCAGGTAGGACACACCCCCCGCACCCCTAGGGCGTCTCCCTCCCCCAATCCTGACCCCTTCTTCTGACCGCACCTCTCGCTGAGTGACCGCCCCTGGTGAGGAAGGGAGGGGTCCCAGAGACTTCTAGGTCTCTGCCCACGCCCAGAGCTGGTGCCAGAAGCAGTCACTGCCCACCTCGGAGACCGGTCTGATTCAGCCCCTCGTCCCCTGAGGTTTTGAGTGTCCTCACTGAACTTGGAGGGTCACGAAGCTTCATTCTGTGCCTCTGTCTGTGGGTGACCCACATATCTCTTGTACTCATGCCGCTTCTGGTACCAGGACCGAACACAGAAGATTCTTAGGAAATAGGAGCGCTTCTTTCCCACCCCGCCTCCTCAACTATAATGGAAGGAGGCATGGAATTGTACAGTCTATTTGTTGTGAATTAACGCCAATGAAGGCCGTGACTTTTTTGTACTCAGGGTGCTGAAGTAATGACCTGAGGGATTTGCTTGTCGTTTGCTTTGACAAAGATAATGTTGACACCCTGGGACGCTGTGGGAGGGACAAAAGACTCCACACACTCGTATGTGTACTGTCAAATCAGAGAAGTAAATAATCCATTGGGATGCTGGTACTTTATCCTGCAATGAAGTTAATTTTGTTTCAATCTTGGCTGCAATAGAGGTAGAAATGACATTGAGTTGTACTTTACTTTGAATTAAAGTTAATAGATGGCAGCAATCCTGGTATTAACTCTTCCCTAGCTTTAGAAGTTGCTTTCTTTGAACAGTAAACAGGACAATTTTATGACAACCCATGCATAATGTGAAGATTTTTTTTATTCAATAGGAATTGAGTTTTCTGTCTGTGTAGGAGGGTCATGTTATGAATGAGCACTTGTATACACACAGGATCTACTCTGTGTATTGTAACCGTGATTCTGAACCATTCATTACAGTTGTACTGGTATCTAAATACGGATGTACCAGGATAGGCCATCAAGATGTGTCTGCTGTTTACTTTTGGGCTAAAGGGAATATAATAATGTTTATTTGTGTGTGTGTGTGGGAGGAGAGGATGATTTTAAAATATTGAAGGAATTGAATACTATGTATTGCTTTCCTTTCCTTATTTTTTTTAAAAGAAGCAATAATGACAAATATAGCTTAATATGACTAATATTGAAGAATTAGTCTTAATTATAAAAGTTTTTCATATAATAAGTATGTGGACATGGATGGTATATTATCTGTTCAAACTGAAAACATATTGAAAGGCATCTTTTAATTTAGAAGCCTGTGCTTTCCTGTGTGATACATTTTTATCAAGGAATTAAAAAGAATGTTTGAACCTGATTATAAAGGAAAGTTTCTCTAATATTTTTCCTTTACGATACATTGGGAAATATTTTTCCTCTGCCATTTTTAGACATAAATTAAAATTTAGTTTCATTTTAAATATAATACCAAATTGAAACAAATTTGATCATTGGTAGGGAGATGACTAATAATGTATCTTGCTCATTATCTTGTACTATGGTTAAGAGATAATTCAGTGAATTCTCTATTGTATGATATATGAGTTCAGCTTTTTGTGTCTTCCTTTGACTTTCTTTTAAATACTGAATTTTTTTTTTTTTTTTTTTTGAGGCAGAGCCTCAAGCTGTCACCCTGGGTAGAGTGCCGTGGCATTCTAGCTCACAGCAACCTCCAATTCCTGGGCTCAAGCGAGTCTCCTGCCTCCGCCTCCCAAGTACCACAACGCCAGGCCATTTTTTGGTTGCAGCCGTCATTGTTGTTTGGAGGCCCAGGCTGGATTCGAACCTGCCAGCTCAGGTGTACATGACTGGCGCCTTAGCCCGTTGAGCCACAGGTGCCGATCCTAAATACTGATTTTTTTAATATCTCAGGAAATCTTCAGGAAGTTAGAGCTCATTTTCTTAAGCAAATTGAACTTGATTATGTAGGGCTTCACATATCTTTAAATATGATCTTAGAAGTGAAGTTTGTATAATTTAGATAATTTTCAGGAGTATTTTACATCTAAAAAGTGTGGTAAAAATGTGACAGTGATAGGTTGTTGGTTTTTCAAGGTAATAAATATTACAGAGTTGCGTTAGCTATGATTATGGAATTTAAACTTTACTTTGATAGGAGGTGGGTAATTCTTTGTTCGCTTTATAACTTTAAAAAGTAATGTATATGTACTTGGAGAGGCTGAGGAAGGAGCATCACTTGAGGGTAGGAGTTTGAGAGCAGCCCTGAGTAACATAGTGAGACGCTGTCTCTACAAAAAGTTTTAAAATTATCTGAGTATGGTGGTGTGCACCTGTAGTCCCAGGTACTCCAGAGACTGAAGCCAGAGGATTGCTTAAAACCAGGAGTTTGAGGGTATAGTGAACTGTGATTGTGCCACTGCCCACTGCCTGGCCAATAGAGCAAGACCCTGTCTCTAAGAACAAGATAAAAGTAATATATAGATATGAAAACTCAATTGCTATTCATGAGAGACCCTAAGCTGAAACCACCCAGCTATTTTCAGATTCTAATTCTCAGAATCTAGGAGATATAATATGTACTTGAAAAGAACTTTATAATAAGGGAAGGTGTTTAATGACCATTTTTGAGCTAGCAGGGGCTGTACTGACTTATGAAATAAAATAGTCCTTGAAAATTAATTGAGAATAGGCTGGGTGCAGTGGCTCATACCTGTAATCCTAACACTCTAGGAGGCCAAGGCTGGTGGAGTGCCTGAACTCAGAACTTTGAGACCAGCCTGAGCAAGAGCGAGACTCCTGTCTCTAAAAATAGCTGGGCATTGTGGGAGGCACATGTAGTCCCAGCTACTTGGGAGACTGAGGCAAGAGGACTGATTGAGCACAAGAGTTTGAGGTTGCTGTGAGCTATGATGCCATAGCACTCTGCTGAAAGCAACAAAATGAGACATTGTCTCAAAAAAAAATTAATAGAAATTATAGTTTGCTTCCTTCCCCCCTAAAAAAACAACTTCTATAAGAAAAATAACTGCTATCTATCATATGGCAATTCACTTTGAGGGCATATTACTCCAAATTAATCTTGTCATGTATAATTTTTTGTTCTTTTTGAGATTTTTGAAATACTCAAACTATAGCTGGAACTATTTGTGTTTATTTGATTAGTAATAATTGATGTTGTCAATATTTACAGCTATTTAACACATTTTATTTAGTTTTACTTCCTTGTCATCTGTTTTTTGTCATCAAACATATTGTGACAATAATAATGTTAGTGGGAATTTTTTTCCAGTGGGGAAGAACCTTTTGCAATGAAAATACTGAGTGCTTTCAGGTTAATATAATACTTGTATATTTTATTAGAGCCTTTATATTCATATGAAAAGGTTGAGTTTTTTAGAACTAAATTTTAAGCATAAGGATAATAGGTATTACTGCTCAATAAATCAGTTTCTGATTTATTAAAGTCTGGTGATCCTTGATTATCGGTTTAAATACAGATTGAAATTTTCCAATTTACATAATAGAAATGTCAATTTTGCCAGAAAATTTCATCTTTTAAGCAGGTGATTTCATTTCTTTTTGAGATAGGGTCTGACGCTTTTACCCTGGGTAGAGTGTCCTGGCGTTGTCATAGCTCACAGAAATGTCAAAACTCCTGGGCTCAAGTGATCCTCTTCCTTCAGCCTCCCAAGTAGTGAGACTATAGGTGCCTGCTACAATGCCTGGCTAGTTTTTCTATTTTTAGTAGAGATAAGGGTCTCACTCTTTCTCAGGCTGGCCTCAAACTCCTGAGCTCAAACTATCCCCCCACCTAGGCCTCCCAGAGTGCTAGGATTACAGGCATTAGTGATTATGCCCAACCTAAAATTTTTTATTTTTAATTTTTTGCTTAAGCAGATGATCTTTAAGTACACTTTTAAGTATATTTTCATTTGTGTGATATGACTTTTAAATAAAACTTTTTTTTTTTTTTTTTTTGAGACAGAGCCTTAAGCTGTCACCCTGGAGAGAGTGCTATGGCATCACAGCTAACAGCAACCTCCAATTCCTGGGCTTAAGAGAGTCTCTTTCCTCCACCTCCCAAGTAGCTGGGACTACAGGCGCCCGCCACAATGCCCAGACATTTTTTAGTTGCAGCTGTCATTGTTGTTTGGCAGGCCCAGGCTGGATTCGAACCCGCCAGCTCAGGTGTACATGGCTGGCGCCTTAGCCCGTTGAGCCACAGGCACTGAGCCAAAACATTCTTTTGCTATTTAATTGAACATAGATAATACTTTCAAACTTTTGTGAATGTTTTGACATTTTTCCTATGATACTTTTTAATTACCTTTTTGTTTTTTGGAGACAGAGTCTTACCTTGTACCCCTTGGTAGAGTGCTCTTGTGTTACAGCTCACAGCAACCTCAAACTCCTGGGCTCAAGCAGTCCTCTTACCTTAGCCTCCCGAGTAGCTGGAATGCCCAAATATTTTTAGAGATGGGGTCTTGTTCTAGCTCAGGCTGGTCTCCAACTCGTGAGTGCAGATGATCTTCCTGCCTCAGCCTCCCAGAATGCTGGGATTAGAGGCATGAGCCACCATGCTCGGCCTTTTAAATACCTTTGTATAAAAAAATCCTTGGTGTTTTGAGATATTCATAGCTGTTTTGTATTGCATTATAAGAATTTGTTTTCATTTCAGTTGAAGCTTCCCTTCAAGCTTCCCAAGGTGTGTGTGTGTGTGGGAATAAATAAATGTTCTTTAAAAAGAATCTGGGATGCAATAGTGTCTCTTGAAGAGTGGGAGATAGTAACTTCTTGGCTCCCTTTGGTAAGATATCAAGATTTAACCCAACCATGTTTTAAGAATCATTATTTTTTAACAGAGAATTAAGATTTTTATTGAAAATAACATTCAGTGTTTTTCAGTGTTTGAATTAGAAAACTTATTTGCCATTTTATCTCTTTTTGTCAAAGTGCTTTTATGATTAATATTTTTATACTTGTCTTTTTCCTTTCTGCCCAGTTTCAAAGTAATTGCCTTAAAAAACAATTAAGTTGGGCCAGGCACAGTGGCTCACACCTGTGATCCTAGCACTCTAGGAGGCCGAAGTAGGAGGATCCCTTGAGCTTAGGTGTTTGAAACCAGCCTGGGCAAAGTGAGACCCTGTCTTTACTAAAAATAGAAAAATTAGCTGAGTGTGATGCTGCTACTCAGGAGGCTGAGGCAGGATATCACTTGAACCCAGGAGTTTAAGGTGAACTACGCTGACGCCAGGCACTCTAGCCTGGGCAACAGAGCGAGACTCTTTCAAAAAAAAAAAAAAAGAAAAAAAAAGAGTTGCATTATTTCCTTTAGCTAGTTGTAGCCATGTGATTATCTACTTTGTTAATATACTCGAACCTGCCTTGGCATCCCTAGCTAAGTGGTTAGGGCACAGGCCACATACACCATGGCTGGTGGGTTTGAACCGGCTTAGGCCTGCTAAACAACAATGACAACAACAATAACAACAACAACAAAAATAGCCAGCGTTGTGTGGGGAGCCTGTAGTCCCAGCTACTTGGGAGGCTGAGGCAAGAGAATTGCTTAAGCCCAAGAATTCGAGGTTGCTGTGAGCTGTGAGGACATGGCACTCTACCAAGGGTGACACAGTGAAACTCTGTCTCAAGAAAAAAAAAAAAAACTAGAACATCTGTAAGTTCATCATCTAAGGGACTGTAACAAACTAGTCAACACACAGAGGTAGTCAGTGTAGGGAGGTGGTCAACTATGGAGGTCCTACTGTATTTGACATCTAATTTTCCGTGTGTTATATATTATGGACTTAGTTTGCATAATCTTTTTTTTTCTTAATTCACTAAATGTCTCAGTTTCTAAAATATTAAATATCAGATATTCAAAAATAGTTTTATTTTTCTTTTCTTTTCTTTTTTTTTTTTTAGAGACAGAGTCTCACTTTGTCACCCTTGGTAGAGTGCTGTGACATCACAGCTCACAGCAACCTCCAGCTCTTTGGCTTAGGTGATTCTTTTGCCTCAGCCTCCTAAGTAGTTAAGATTACAGGTGCCTACCCCAACACCTGGCTATTATTTGTTGCAGTTTGGCCAGGGCCAGGTTCAAACCTACCACCCTCAGTATATGGGGCCGGTGCCCTACTCACTGAGCCACGGGCACCGCTCTCAAAATTTTTCAGTGACCAGTAAGGCAAAGATGAGAGGGAAGAAAATAAGAAAAAAAAAAGAATAATAAAGAGAAAAATGCGAGCCTTGCTTCTTGAAATTTGATTTTTATTTATTTACTTGTTTCTTTGAGACAGAGTCTCACTTTGTCACCCTTGGTTGAGTGCTATGGCATCATAGAAACCTCAAACTCTTGGGCTCGAGTGATCTTCTTGCCTTAGCCTTGCAGTAGTTGGGACTATAGGCACCTGCTACAATGCTTGGCTATTTTTTAGAGACAACGTTTTGCTGTGGTTCATGCTGGTCCACTTTAGCTGCCCAGAGTGCTAGGATTACAGGTGTGAGCCACCACGCCCAGCTGGAAATTTGATTTTTAAAAAATCATGTGAAAGCTAAATTATATGGTAGGTAGGAAACAAGATTAGGACTTCATTTCTTCTGGACTTTATTAACACTTAAAAATTCATTATATTCAAGACAAAGTCATTCTTTTTTTTTTTGAGACAGAGCCTCAAGCTGTCACCTTGGATAGAGTGCTGTGGCATTATAGCTCACAGCAACCTCCAATTCATGGGCTCAAGCGAGTGTCCTGCCTCTGCCTCCCAAGCAGCTGGGACTATAGGTGCCCGCCACAATGCCTGGCCATTTTTCGGTTGCAGCCACCATTGTTGTTTGGCAGGCCCGGGCTGGATTCGAACCCGCCAGCTCAGGTGCACGTGGCTGGCGCCTCAGCCCGTTGAGCCACAGGCACCAAGCCTCATTCTTCTTTTTAACTCCTTAATTCTGTAAATAAGGCTGTTATTGAGCCCAAGTTCAAAGTCACCCAAGCTTAAAAAAAATCTCAATTTTTTTTTCTTCCTGTTTCTCCTGGTGCCACCTGCACAAAACCTCTGCTTTCCAATTTCTATTACTGCTGTCTTAATTCAGCCTCTTTGGACCTTTGCACCCCATCTGAGGAGGACACGTTCCAAGACCAGTGGATACCTGAAACTCAGATAGTACTGAGTATATGTTAAGAAAACTATGTTTTCTTAATACATATATACCTGTGATAGAGTTTAATTTATAAATTAGGCACAGTAAGAGATTAACAACATGTAATAATAAAGTAGAACAATTTTTTTTATTTTTTTATTAAATCATAGCTGTGTACATTAATGCATGGGGTACAGTGTGCTGGTTTTATATACAATTTGAAATATTTTCATCAAACTGGTTAACATAGCCTTCACAGCATTTTCTTAGTTATTGTGTTAAGACATTTATATTCTACATTTAGTAGAATTTCACATGTACCCTTGTAAGATGCACTGTAGGTGTGTTCCCATCAATTATCCTTTCTCCACTCATTCTCCCCTTTCCCTTCCCTCTCCCCTTTCCCCATATTCTTGTGCTATAGTTGGGTTATACCCTTCATATGAAAGCTATAAATTGGTTTCATAGTAGGGCTGAGTACATTGGATACTTTTTCTTCCATTCTTGAGATACTTTGCTAAGAAGAATATGTTCCAGCTCCATCCATGTAAACATGAAAGAGGTAAAGTGTCCATCTTTCTTTACGGCTGCATATTATTC
>CAUYON010113318.1:0-59927 GCA_963573935.1 Arctocebus calabarensis
TGGTTAACATAGCCTTCACCTCACCTAATTGTTATGTTAAGACATTTATATTCTACTCTTAAGAAATGTGACATGTGTATATGAATCGTGCCCTGTGATTGCACCAATGTACTGAATTATGATTCAATAAAATTATAAAAAATAAAAATAAAAAAAAGAAATGTGACATGTACCCTTGCGATACTCACAATAGGTGAGGTCCCACCAATCACCCTCCCTCCACCCGGTCACCCCCCACCCCCCGCCACCCTCCTCTTTTCTCCTTCGTTCTGGGATATAGTTGTGCTTTATCATCATATGAAAGTGTGGGTGATTATATATTAGTTTCATAATAGTACTGAGTACCTTGGATACTTTTCCTTTTTGGAATGCTTTTATTTTTGTAAGCATTCATTTGCTTGCAGAATGCCTCATGTGAGCACCACTTTGTTTGTGATGCTGACTGAGGCTTCCCAGAAAATCTCCCACCCTGAAATGCGTGTGTCTCACGAATGCATGAAATTCCACCTCTCTTCCAACAGTGAGACAGCCCTCTGATTTTTATTATCTATCCTATTAGAAATGTTCTTTGGAGGGACTGCAACTTCAGTCCCTAAACCTTGATGCAGTGGAGTTTCTTAGAGGTTTTTCAGACCCTGGAAGAGCCTGTAACTCTAATCAGACCCCTGAGAAGGAATCTGCTACTGAGTTTCACAGGATTCTGGAGAGCTGGTCTCAGTCGAAAGCTTAAATACAGAAAGACATACCTCTCAAATCCCTCCGTCTTAAAGCACAATTTTTTTAATTGGATAGGTGTCAACCATTAAAATCATCACATTCAAAGGAGTTTCTTGCCTAAAGTTTGTATTATATGTATAATTTAATTTTTTTAATCTTTATCAGTAAGAAAGTCATTTCTACTTGGGTCAGAGGCGATAGAAGCTGGGCTGAGGACTGTGGTTTTTGCTCCTAATTCACAATGGCTCGTGTTCTCTTACTACTCCCTAAATCAGGACAGACACATTTCATAGTGTCTCTAACCTCACATATTATTAATTTTCTCTTTTAATTGTTCTAACATCGTTCTGAGATCCAACAGGGAAGGAACTAATGTATATATGTTCATCATACATGTAACTACACACACAAAAAAAACATATCTCACCGCCCACATATCTTGTTTAAGCTGCTCTTTCAGGAAGATTTATAACACTTTGCTTTACAAAGAAAGTTTAAAAGAGAGAAAGAAAAGGAATTGCACTATTCCCTAGTGCAATTACTCTGTCAAATACTCCCCTAGGGAAAGGAATTTGCTCTTATTGTGAAATAAATTAATATAGAAACCAGACTCCCGCGGTAACTTTTCTCTATCCCCAGGCAGTATTTTCCCACTACTGCTCTCAAAATTCACTTTTGGCGATTCACATATGGGAGTTTGGAAATAGCTAGAAATTATATGTTTGAATTTTAAATATATTCCCATTTCCATAAATGTTAGCAGCTCCCCAGATTATCAGGGAGTGCACAATCGTTCAGAGATCATCTGCCTCAGAAATCGACCACCGGTCCTCACCATCCTCAGGAAGGGAAAGGGCTTTCTCTCCCCATCCTTCAAGCTCCAGAAAACAGAATTTCTTTCCCAGCAGTTGCCACTTGCCCAGAAAATTTGGAAGAACAGGCTTATTGGGCTGCGAGAAGAGTGAAAAAATGGCCAACCTTAGTTCTTTTTCTGAAACTCAGAACTCAAGAGTTGACTGGGTAACTTTCCCCACTGCCAGCCTAAGCCTCCTGTGATTCCCAATCAGGCATTCACTGCTCAAATTAGTAGCCCATTAGCCTCATTCCCTGTTAACTTCAAACCACTGGACAAATTCCTCTTCAATGCAGCCATATGATGCATGGACAGAATTTACAATCAATCACGGAAATCCATACCAGCTGAAATTCACTCTCAACTCCTCTTAACAACGTAAGATAGTCTATGTAAAACTCATTAGGAATGGTCTTAACCCAACCACAGAGAAAAGCAGGGTCTTCGAGGAGGAGGCTGTTTGGGAAGGAAAATTCTGGAATATGTAGCACAAATAAACATTAGGCATGGAAACGAAGATGATAAATGAACGTTCAGTGTTGACCTTTATGGTTTGCGATTCGGTGCCTTGCCTGTCTGGGTCACACGGGCCTTCCTGATGGACTAGTTCCAACTTCTCTCTGTAGCTTTCTTACAAGCAAATGTTTCCATCCCCAAGTGAAGAAATGACAGCAAAACATAGCAACTAGTATCTGTTGAGTTCTTACTTTGCACCAGGCTTTGATCTAAGGGCTTATATGTTTTACTTAATTTACATAGCCCTGAACATATCATTCTATCTGCATTTGATGGGAAAGAAAACTGAGGCATAAAGATCATAAATACCAATGTATAGAGCAGAAAGCAAGCAGGCCCTGAAGACATGAGGCCCGATGCCCTATATCGCAAATGATGTCTACTCAGAGGATTTGTAAATGCCAATAGTTTTAGTAAGCGACCTTATCCACCATTTATTCAGTGCCTTCTGTATATAGTATGTTCGTTCAGGGTATGTAAACATGTGGTGTGTGTGTGAAAGTGTAATGTATCTGCACCCTCATTTTCAGAACCACCCTGACTCTTGCACGCACAAATGAAGCAATGGTGGTGGGATAATGAGTGGATTAAGAAGACAAGCTAAGGAGTCAGAGCCTTGGATGGAATCTCAGCTCCACCACTGCTCAGCTGTGTGACCTTGAACAAATAACTTGCCCTCTCTAAGCCTCATATGTAAAGTGAAGACCATCATGGTGCCTACTCGACAGGGTGATAGTGAGGATGAAAGGAAATAACCTAAGAGAGGGAAGGGTTTAGAACAGAGCTGGGTGCGTAATAAAAGTTAAATTCATGTCGTGATTATTTTCCTTGGTTGACAGAGAAAAGATTTGCATAGTCAATAAGCAGGCTGGCTTATATGACTCTTTTCACTAAAATACAACTGGTTGGTTTGTGGTTGCTTTACCAATAAGCATTGAGAGACAGCAGACTTTTTTTTTTACAGTATTGATTTAGTTCAGCTCCATTGGGCATTTCAAAGGGCACAGCTTTTGACCCATTCCTGGTATTCTCTGCAAATTGCATGAACTAAAAGAGATAAATTCAGCGAAGGGTAGGGAAGGGCTACAGCATTAGACAATTCTAAGAAATTACAAATCACTTTCACCACAAGAAATACTAAGGGACTATACTCTTTTCTATTAATTCTTACTATAAGTAACACATTCTCATCATACAGAATTTAAAAACAAAGGTACAATTTTTTTTTAAAAGACACAAAGAAAAATCACCCCCATAATCTTACCATGGTTTTTCTGACTATCTAGCCTCAATTGGTACGGCACGGCACGGCCATGTCAATTGAGAACAGAAAGTGCCCATTGTGATTGCTTGGTACCCTGCTGTCACAATTGCTAAATATTTTGAATATTATCCCCATGCCATGCGTGCTTTGTATTCCTATATGTTTATCTTTGGAAACACACTATAGGCTCGCTCTGATTTTTAGTTTGCTTTTACTACTTATATAACAAAATTTTCCTGTCATTGGATGTTCTTGAAGGGCACCGTTTTAAAATCACTCCCTAATAATGCAGTGGAACAGACACCCCGTGATGTATGTGAGCATGCCACCACTGCTCCATATTCATGTTGTTTCTCATTTTTTCATTATTATAAATATCTCCATGCACAAACCTTTGAGTAGCTGATGTGTTATAATTTGAAGCACATACTCACACGGCAAAATAACATTTTAATTTTATAACAAGCTGTTACTTCTACAAATCACTGGATTATCTGGTATGTTTGTGGGGCTTCTGCTACTCGGAATGAAATCCACACCTGCCTTCCACCATTAAATGTCCACGAGCTGACATTCACGGTGTCCCACAAATGGCAAATTGCTGGACAAGGGTATTAATGTTTATTATAATGTTAGCATCACCCAATTTACAATACAAAGCTAGTGTTGTAAATCCTTGTTTCTGTTTTGACTTTTAGGCTTGTGAGATTTTTAAGTCCTCGTAACAGACTTACCCTAAAAACATCATGACAACTTCACAGCTTTTTCTGCCTCCAGGTAAGATATTGCACATCCTTTTCCTGACCTCCACTTAAAGACCCCAGCATTGGGAACCCCATATTTTGGCATAATAAGCAGCCGGACACATGTCCTGAAATGCACAGCCAAGTAAGAGCAGGCAGGAAAGGAAAGGAGGGGACACCCCTGCTGGCTGTCAGTGCCCCTCCCCCCTCGTCCTGAACAGCAGGATCCTGATTGGCTCTTCCATTATTATCCGCATAGCTTGAACAGTGTGGGCCTCTAGATGTGGGCTTCCTGAGGGTCCAGCCACTCAGCATATGTCAAGTCCAGCCACACTGACCAGCCCCAGTGGGTCTACAGCCCAGGGTCAGCCAATGAGACCCAAGGTATTTCCAGGAACGTGAAATTCTTCTCTCTCCTAGTAAAGGAACAATCACTTTTTCTCTAGCTTTGTTGATATGAACATCTAGAACTATTGGTGTTATCCTGGTACCATGAGGAAAAGCTTAGAGCTTTCTAGACACTATATTGGAGACCCTGAGGAGGGAGCCAGCACTACATAAGGCCAAGCAAAGATAGAAGGAAACTAGGTCAGCCGTGTGGTTCTGGAAAGGCAGCAGACTAAGAATAAGCTGAAAACTCTCCCACTAAACATCTAGAAGCTCTGGATATACATTATTTCCTTAAGGCAATTCTGAGCTCACACAGAGGGGAAAGGGGTACACGTGTGTGTGTCTATGTGTGTGTGTGTGTGTGTGTGTGAGAGAGAGAGAGAGAGAGAGGAGAGAGAGAGGAAAGAGAAAAGAGAAAAAAGAGAAAGAGTTGAAATGAAAACTTAGCATGTTTACCCTATGAAATAAACTAGGCAGGTAAAAAAATAGGTAAAGATCTTAGAAGATGACCTGAGATCCCCCTACTCAAGCCAGCTACGGGGTAATGATTTAGTCAGTAGCAGTTAATTAAGTGATAACCATCTCTGTCTCTGTAAGTGGTCCAGGGGAACGCATACGTAATGGAGACGCACGGCCACCTCTGCAGAGGGCATGGGAAATGGGGTTGGCAGAAGAGACTGTAGCTGGAAGGTATGAAAGAAAACCACTCCCCAACCCTGGGAGGAAGACACCTGCTTAGCTACCTAATAATGTAAAGTTTAGTACTTTTCAGCAAATGGGTTTACACTGGCTCCCATATTCATGTCTACAATCTTTGCAATATATTAATGAGAGTGACTGACATGAGATAATCAATTATTTTCAGCAGCCTGTATCTTAAATGTTATCTTGGTCATCTTGCTTATGAGCTTAAATACCAGGCTGGTGATGAATTCCCCTTTTAACTTTTCTCTCTTAAAAAGAGCAAAACTGGGAAATCGAAATACACACCACAGAGATTTCTCGATACTGAGGGAAAGTTGGTAATGGCACGGTAGTAGCTGGGCTGGCATTTAAATGCAATCTGCTAGCCTTGAATTCTAAAGGCATTTCATGGCCCTTAAAAATTTGGAATATACAAAAATTATATCAGCAACAATTATTTTAATCATTTTTGTTAAAATTTATCCTTAATTCCAGTGCACTGGTATTAGAACCCAGTATCTCTTTGAGTCTCATATTTCTTCATTAATATTCATTGAAAGTATTTGCTACTTCAATAAACCCAGACTAACTTTTTGTTACATATTCATAAGCATTACTTTTAAAGATTTTTGAGCTACTTTTCCATCTTCACTGAAAATAATAATTTGCACATCGAGTAATGCAAGGGATGGGCTGAAGGAATGACTCAGGGGGGGCTTGTCATCTTGTGAAGGGCCTGTGCTTCCCCACTCTGCTCCAGAACGTCACACCACATCAACTGACAGTTACCACAACTGATGCAGGTCCAAGAATTAAGACCAGAGCTGACTACTCCAGTCCAAACAGGGTTTCTTAACATGGGGTCTGGGACAAAGTTTCTGAAATTTTGAGAATCCCTTGCAATTGTATGTAGGATTTGAGAGGCAGGTGGGTGGGTGTTTTTCTCTAAGAAAGTCTATTGTTTTTATCAGGTCCCCAAAAGAAGCTTTGAGGATGGTGGTGGTGGTCATGGCGGTGATGGTGATAGGTTGATAATTTTCACCCTTGGGCTATTCCATGATATTTTGCCTGGATTTGCTTCACAGGGTAGGGGGAGGCAGTTTGTAGGACTTGATAGTCATAGAATTCCTTAACTGAGTGTGTGGAGGTTCGTGTTTTCCACAGTAAAAGGCTTCTAAGGATAAATAAATGTGCATGAGTCTGGGTTCACTCATCTCCTGATTGTAAGAGCAGGCTTCCAGTTTCAGCTGGTGGGTCCTGAGTTAAGGAAAGAAATAAAAAAGAACCACTACTAAGGAGATGGTCAGAAGTATCCTGCAATGCTTCTGGCCTCTTGTGCATAAAAAAGCCACCTACAGCCTTAAGGTACCCCCTACACAGGTGACCTCAGGCAGCCTGGGCTTTCTGTCCCCTCCCCACACAGGAAGTAGGCAGGCATGCAAGCCAGCCTAAGAGACCCTGGCACCAAAAATGACCCTGACGTGGCCTCTCTTCATGCCAACTCGCTAGGACACTCTGGGGCCAGGACCGAGCTGCTTGTTAGGAAGCTCACCAGAGAAAACCTAAAGCTACCCTGAAGAATGTGGAGTGTAGGGGCACTGCCAACACAGGAACCTCCATGGGGACTGGCCCGGGTGTGGGCCATCCCATGGTCTGAGTTTTTTCTTTTTCTTTCTTTTTTTTTTTTTTTTTTTTTAGAGACAGAGTCTATACTTTGTCACCCTCGGTAGAAGACCATGGCATCACAGCTCACAGCAACCTCCAGTTCTTGGGCTTAGGCGATTCTCTTGCCTCAGCCTCCAGAGTAGCTGGGACTACAGGCACCTGCCACAACGCCCGAGTATTTCTTTGTTGCAGTTTGGCCAGGACTGGGTTTGAACACACCACCCTCAGTATATGGGGCCAGCACCCTACTCACTGAGCCACAGGCACCGCCCCCATGATCTGCTTCTTATATTTGACATACTAACCTTGTTCCTACTCATCACCAGCCTCCTGGCTCTAGATTGGTTCCCCGTCTACGGTCCTCACCTTTCAAGTTCATGTCTCTGGCTCACCTTCATTAAGGCATTCATTCACTCAGCAGATACCTACCAGTTTCTGGAAGGCCTGGACTAGAAGCTGTACAGTCACAAAGAAAAAGTCACTTCCCCTTGCCCCCAGTAAGCTCATGCTCAGGCCCCAGATACCTGAAGACAGGCAAAGCATGGAGATTTTGTGGGTGTGGCTCCAGACTGCTATAATAAAGTCGATATTGCAGTAAGGCAAGTCACCTGAATATTCTTTTTTTTATTTTATTTTTGGGGATTCATTGAGGGTACAAGAAACCAGGTTACACCGATTGCATTTGTTAGTCACCTGAATATTCTGATTTCCTAGTGCACATAGAAGTTATTTCTATACTGGCTCGGCGCCTGTGGCTCGGCGGGCTAAGGCGCCAGCCACGTACACCTAAGCTGGCGGGTTCGAATCCAGCCTGGGCCCGCCAAACAACAATGATGGCTGCAGCCTAAAACTGGCCGGGCGTTGTGGCGGGCGCCTGTAGTCCCAGCTACTTGGGAGGTGGAGGCAAGAGACTCGCTTGAGCCCAGGAATTGGAGTTTGCTGTGAGCTGTGATGCCACAGCACTCTATCCAGGGTGAAAGCTTGAGGTTCTGTCTCAAAAAAAAAAAAAAAAAGTTATTTGTATACTATATTGTAGTCTCTTGGGTGTGGGATAGCATTATGTCTCTCTCTTTATACACATACACACACACACACACACACACATATATATATACACACATACACATACAGGGTGGCCATAAAGTTCATGTGCAATTTAAATAGTTACATTTATACTATATTGTAGTCTATTGAGTATGCAATAGCATTATCTCTCTCTCTCTACACATGTATACACACATACACATATATAAATAGTTACAACTATATAAATTGCACACAAACTTTATGGCCACTCTATACATATGCCTTAATTTTAAAATATTTTATTTTTAAAAGAGCTCTATTTTATTGTGAAAAAATGCTAAGAGTCATCCAAACCTTCAGGAATCATAATCTTTTTGGTTCAACACTGTTCAATAGCATTTTACCCACAGAAGAAACTCTTTGAAAATTGGAATCAGTCTTTTCAACTCCTGCTACTGTTATATCAACTAAGTTGATATAATATTCTAAATCCTTTGTTGTCATTTCAAAAATAGTCACAGGATTTTCACCAGAAGTCGTTTCCATCATGAGAAATCGCTTTCTTTGTTCGCCCATAAGAAGCAACTACTCATCTATTCAAGTTTTATCCTGAGATGGCAGCAATTCAGTCACATTTCCAGGCTCCACTTGTAATCCTCATTCTCCTGCTATTTCCATCACATCAGCAGTCACTTCCCTGAAGTCTTGAACTCCTCAAAGTCATCCACGAGGGCTGGAATCAACTTCTTCCAAACTCCTGTTAATGCTGATACTTTGACCTCCTTTTGCGAATCATGAATGATATCTAGAATAATGAATCCTTTCCAAAAGGGTTTCTATTTACTTTGTCCCAACTTACCAAAAAAACACTATCTATGTCATCTATCACTTCACAAAAAAATGTATTTCTTTACCAATAAAACTTGAAAGTCAAAATTACTCTTTGAGGCTCAGTGCCCATAGCACAGGGGTTACAGCGCCAGCCACATACACCGAGGCAGACGTGTTCAAACCTAGCCCAAGCCTGCTCAACAACGATGACAACTGCAACAAAAAATAGCTGGGCATTGTGGTGGGTGCCTGTATTCCCAGCTACTTAGGAGGCTGAGGCAAGAAAAGTGGGAAGACTCTTAAGCCCAAGAGTCTGAGGTTGCTGTGAGCCATGACACTCTACCAAGTGCGACATAGTGAGACTGTCTCAAAAAACAAAAAAAATTACTCTTTGACCCACAGGCTGCAGCATGGATGTCGTGTTAACACATGTCAAAACATTATTCTCCTCCACATTTCCATCAGAGCTCTCGGTGCAGGGAATTAAGAAGTAATATTTTGAAAGGAATCTTTTTATTCTGGCCATTAGGTCTCAACAGTGGCCTTAAAATATTCAGTAAACTATGCTATAAAGAGATGTACTGTCGCCATGCTGTTTTATTCCATTTCCAGAGCACAGGCAGAGCATATCTAGCATATTTCCTAAGGGCTCTTGGGTTTCCAAAATGGTAAATGAGCATTGACTTCAACTTAAAGACACCAGATGCCATAGTCCCTAATAAAAAAGCCAGCCTGTGCTTGAAAGCAAGACTCTGACTTCTGATCTCTAACTATGAAATGTTAGATGTTGTAAATGACATCTTCTTCCAAGAGAAGGCTCTTTCATCTTCATTGAAAAGAATCGGTTTTTTAGCATCGCCACCTTCATCAATGATCTTAGCTCGATCTTCTGGGTAATCTGCGAAAGCTTCTACCTCAGCGCGTGCGCACATGTTGGGTGACTTTGCACTCTTCTATTAAGGAGACAGCCTCTTTCCTTAAACCTTACCAGCCAACCTCTGCCAGCCTCCAACTTTTCTTCTATAGCTTCCTCACCCGTCTCAGCCTTCACAGAAGTGAAGAGAAGGCCTTACTCTGGACTAAGCTTTGACCTAAGGAAATGTGGCTGGTTGGGTCTTCTATCCAGACCCGAAAAACTCTATCTCAGTAATAAGTCTGTTTTGCTGTCTAATCGTTTGTGTGTTCACTGGAGCAGCACTTTTAATTTCCTTCAAGAACTTTTCCTTTGTATTCATAACCTGCCTGACTATTTGGCACCAGAAACCTAGCTTTCAGCCTATCTCAGTTTTTGACAAACCTTTCCCACCAAACTTAATTTATTTCTAACTTTCCATGCAAAGTAAGAGATGTGAGACTTCTTTCACTTGAATACTTAAATAAATCCACAGGCCTCAAAATCATTACTCCAAAAGCAGTATAAACTGGCAGGGAACTCCAGTGCCCACTCAGTTTCATACCTCTCATGAATTGCTTTAGATAACTGTATATTTCCAACACCCCAAGTGGCAGCAGGCCTTAGGCCTCCTACTCTGTGCAACTCTTAACCCTCATGGCAACTCTATGAAAAATTTATTTCTACTTTTTCATAAACCAAAAACCAAGACTTCAAGAATTTCACAAAAGTAGTAGTGGCAAAGATAAGATAAGATTTCTGACTTTTATTCTATGTGTCTTAGAAGTGTTTTGTGAAAATCATTTTCCCTGTAAAATTCTCTTAAGATGCTCAGATGCACATTGCACATCAGACTGAGCCTCTGGGCTGTTACAAACCATGTGCCCATCAACCACTGCTTCACTGAGACAGGTGGCAAGAGTTAGAGAAGATACCATGTAATAGTCTTAAGAACCCGTTTATTCATTTAGCATTTATTGAGCATCTATTATGTGTCAGATGCTGTTGGGATATTGAGTGAGAGCACCATGCTGGTCCTTCATGCCCTGTGCTAGGGAAGGAGCTGTCAGAAGCCATCAAGAAACTAAAACTCACGCAGGATAACTGCTACACTAGCCCCACCTGCCTTCCACCTCCTATCTGTCCTCTTCTGTGATTTTTCATGACTTTTTTGTCTCACACAAAGCCCTCGTGCTCCCTTCTTCTCACTGCATCAAAATCTACTTTAAGGAAAGACCACCATCAATCATTTACACATCAGTAGAAGTTTCTAGTCTGAGGGGTATCTCCTAGGGCTTTAAAAACTCTGTCAAGGGGGGAAAAGAAATTGGTTTCTTATTAAAGAAATTCCAAACATTGGCAGGCAAGGCTGAAATTATCATTTAGAAAGAGTCAAGCACCTTCTCAGAATCATATTTGATCTATTTGATTTGTCCATTTGGAGAAAAGCACATTTGAGAAATGGTAAAAGAAAAAACAATTATAATCCAAATGGCATTATCTGGACCCTCCTTTCTCTTGTCTTCTTTATCTACTGGAAGAAGCTGCCTTCTTGTTTTGTTTTTTTCTGAGATCTCTCGCATGATCTTTACAAGATCGTTATTTTCAGAATTTTACCTTCCTAAATTCCTAAGATAGTGATTCTTTCCCAGGAGCACATTCCCCCAAAGGAAGAGATCAAACTCCCCTGGCAGGACGTGGAAACAATATGTAGTTTAAGAAAACACGTTCAGTAAGCTGCTTTAATAGTTGAAATATGAAGAGCTCAACCATTATTTCCATAGCAGGGAAAGAAAAGTCTTTAAAAATTGTCTTCGCAGATGGAACATGAAGACATTGACTTTCAGTGGAGGTGAAGGAGAGGTAATAAGGAGAATATCGCAATCTTGGCAGTGAGGGAGGGAGTTTAAGGTGTGTCAAAACAAAGCATTAGCTTTAAAACTCTGAAAAACACTGGCCTGTTCAATGTTCAATTTATATGTTGAATGAGTAAATACACGTGTCCAATGTACAGAATTCTCTTGGTAGTTGCTATGGACTGAGTGTTTACATCTTCCCCCCCTTAAATTCATATGTTGAAGTTCACTAACACCCAATGTGATGGTCTCCAGAGGAGGGGCCTCTGAGAGGTAATTAGGTTGTGAGTGTAGCCCTCAGGAACGGGTCTAGTGCCTGCTATGGTTTGGATATGGCTTGTTTGACCCCACCAAAGCTCATGTTGAAATTTCATCCCCAATGTTAGAGGTGAGGCCTAATGGAAGGTGTTTTGACCCAGAGGGAAGGATTCCTCATGAATGGCTTGGTGCCATCCTCTTGGTAATGGTCAGTTCTCATTCCATTAGTTCCCACAAGAGCTGGTTTTTAAAGACAGCCTAGCCCATCTTTGCATGTGATTTCTGCACACCCGTTCCTCTTCACTCTCTGCTATCAATGGAAGCAGTCTGAGGCCTTCATTAGCAGCAAATGCCAGCACCAGGCTTCTTGTACAGCCTGCAGAACTGTGATCCAAATAAACCTCTTTTCTTTATAAATTACCCAGTCTTGGGTGTTCTTTAGCAACACAAACTACGGCAGTGCTCTGTAAGAAGGCATGCATGCTCTTTCTCTAGCTACGTCTGTCTGTCTGTCTCCCTCTCTCTCTCTCTCGTTATTTTCAGAATTTTACCTTCCTAAATTCTTTCTCCCTGCCATGTGAGGATACAGCAAGAAGGTAGCTGTCCACAAGCCAGTAAGGGAGCCCTCACTGGAACCCAACCATGCCAGCACCCTGATATTGGACTTCTAACCTCCAGAACTGGGAGAAATAAATGTCTTTTTTAAGCCACCCTAGTCTATGGAATTTGTTCCAGCAGCCCAAGCTCGCTAAGAATAGTTTCCATACATGTTTTCCTGTAACCAGATCCCTTCAATTAAACCTTCTACAACTCCAGAGGAACTCTCTCTGATGACACTAATCGTGGCTTACCCCTGAATAATTGTCTCAGATCAACTCGCACATTTCGGCTTCTGTGATAGTCGTTATCCCACATAAAGGACAAAGGTGGACCACTGTGCCTGAATCCAAGATCCATAACCGAGGCAGCCAGCACCCACCATCTTCCACACTGGGTCAGGGGCCTGAAGGACTAACTTAAGGGTTTACGACCCAGGTGTCCTGAACCAGCACCAACAGTGCACAAACTAGGCTTCCTCTATGGCAAGGCGTCCTCCAGTGTGCAGAACTTTAGGGGGAAACATGAGTATCTTCCCTGACATCTCTGATCTCTCGCTGGGCCCTGATGAAATATCTCCATCAGCAACCTAGCCAAGGGCTCTCCAGCAATGGTGCTGCCAGAAAAGAGCAGTTGTAGCATTTGGGGAAGCTAGGCGATTTGTCACAAGAAGAGGGTGTGCCCCCTACCCTACTGGCTTTTAAGAAACACACCAAGAGAGCCAGATTCTGTGCAATGAGCATGAATGGCTGTTGGATCAAAGGAAAGTACTGTTGATGAGTTGTTCCTTCTGTCACTTTGTTTTGTTTTCCCAAAAATCTGGGGACAGTGCTAAATGAATAGATAACATCTGCAAACAGGCAGGTCTGCAGGTGAACCTTAGCCTGGGAGGGGACTGACCTCTATTAGAGCAGAAACAATGTACTCATATGTGCAGGTGACCCGCCTGCCTCGATGGCAGGGCAAGTACAAAAAACCCAGAGAAACATCAGGACCAGGGGATTCAAAAGCCAAAGTTTCCAGTATGAATAGCGAGGAAATGAACTTTCCCTTCTCCTGGTTCCACAAAAAAATTCACTCCTCAAACTTAAACATGCATACCGTTTCCCTGGGGATCTTCTTAAAATACAGATTCTGATCCAGTAGGTTGGGTCCTGAGAATCTGCATTTCCAACAAGGTGGAGCTGCTGCTGTTGCCATTACTGGGCCTTACTTTGAGCAGCAAAGCGATGAAAACACCTTCAGTTATTCACATAGGCACCCCTGAACTGGGTGCCGCAGGAGGGGGTAAGGAGGAGGAAGAAGGTAAATACATATGTGATGTTTTGTGCACTTGTATATAGTCCTGGAGGTTTTATTTTTTTCATTGTGTCCTATCCTTGTAATTTTTTAAAAAGTCAAGTATATAATCTGGTTTTGTTTTTCTTTTCTTTTCTTTTTTTTTTTTTTTTTTTTTTGAGAAAGAAAAGAATCAACTCTGAATTATTTCTTTTTGTTAAGTTGGAATCTACTCATTCCCTGCCTGGGGGTATGGCTAGTGGATTCCAGCTATTACAGCCTTCCACACGAGCACAGGGGCACCAGGAGGCTTGTCCTGAGCAGGGGGGCTGCCCTTGGGAACAGTCAGATCTCTGGTAGATCTGGGCTTCACATACCCTGGGCACCCAAAGCCCAAGCTCTGGATAGATCTGGGTGGGAAGCAACCAACAAGCATAATTTAACTGGCAAGTAATTTTTAACAATATTTACATCAAAACATGTGTGGATATTTCATGTAGCAAAATTCAGACATGAAATACATTTTTCAGATGAAACAGATACTTGAGAGAAAAATCTCTCCTTGACCTTGACCTCATGTCCCTTCATGATGTAGGGGTGTCTTGATAGAAAAGTGGGAGAAATCCTTGGCATGTGGGAACCATGGCATGGCAGAACCTAACAGGGAAGTGTCCCAGCAACAGCACCCATCAGCCACCCATGAGAGGTCTTCCTATCCTGTCTCATCTGTGTGTTCCTCCTCAGCTCTGTCACTGCCCACGTTCAACTGAGCTCTCCATGGCCAACTTGGCCCATACACACATGTCTATAATGAAACGTTACTTCAAAAGCTCCTGGGATGTGCCCATCACCCCTTCCAATGTGATCCTCTTCTCACGTTTCACTCATCTCCACTGATCCCTAGAGAAGCTAAGCACTTCCCCAGCCTTGTCTGACCTTTGCTACAAGGTCTAGCCCTGAAATCTGTCCATTTCCGGTGATGCCTACAATCTCCTCTCTCCACCTTGACACGGCGGCATCTTGTCTTCCCTGGACTCTGGCTATGGCCTCCCAGCCAGGCTCCCTGTTCTGGGCTTTTCCCACTTCAGTATTCTCTCCGTGCACTGGCCATTGGAGTGATCTTCCAGAAACGTGAATCCAGACATATCATTACCTGTTGAAGAGCTGCAGCTGACTCCCATCCCTTCTCTCTATCCTTCTCTTTGGATCATATCTAAACTTCCAAACCAAGTTTTGTAAAAAGCCCTTTATCATATGTGGGCATCAGATTGCTGTTCCAGTGCCATCCTCTGCCCCCTTATACCAGGTCCTGTCCTAGCCTGACACTCTCATGTCCCAGGACACAGCATTCCTTCTGCCTAGAATGATTCCTGTTAGTGTCTCCATTTGATGAAATCCTCTATCCTCCAAAGCCCAGAGTAACTGTCCCTTGGATGATGAAACATTCTGCAGACCCATGACTGCCCCAGTAGCCTCTCCCTTCTGGCCCCCCAGCACCTACGGCACAGAGTTTACTGCCCTTTGTGCAGCATCCTGGTCACTTGTTTATCACTAAAGCTTCGCAATCAAGGGCGGTAGGTATGTCATGCATTTTTGTGGCCTCAGGGTCTAATCCATAAAGCCCAGTAGACGAGGGCATGAATGAATGCAAGGCTGCTTTTCTACAGTTTTCTGTTCAATTCCATGCTTTCTGACCCAAGCGGGAGCCTATTGACCCTACTTAGGGAGCGATAAGAGTGAGATACCATAGCCTATTTCTCCCAGTTGAAAGGCATCCCCATAGCCCAGTGGAATGACCTGAACCACAACCTTCCATGCAGACATTGACCTTGCTTTGGTAGACCTCTTACATCAGCCCAGCTGATGCCACTGGCTATTTCCAGCAGTGGGACAGGCACAGAGGGAGCAGATACATTTCTGGGCAAGAATTCAAGACATGAAAATTTGTATGTCTCCAACTTCCCTAAAACTAAGTTATTGTAACTTTGAAATGCTGTGAACGAATTCCCAAGACATGAAAGTTTTAAAGAACCAGAAGTCCCAGCGAGTGCTATTAGAACTGTCTGTGCTAGTACACATTAGGTCTCTAATCCTCATATTAAGACACTCCAGTGCTCTCTTGAATCGGAATAGAAATGTTTCTGGTATATGTCATGTCTTCTTAGCCAAATTGTATTGTGAGAATAAACTATGCTTTTACCTATCCTGTGTTAACTCTCTGAACTTGATGCTGTCCTTTTAATATAGGAGAATTACGATAAATATTTAATGATCAAGGGTTGGCTATATACACATATGTCTCTAATATACTAAGTAATTTTTTTCTCTCGTACTTGGCCAACAGCTTTCACCTTAAATATGGAAAGAGACAGAACCAGTCAGGTTTTGCAAACAAAATAAGAATACAGGTCTGTACCTAAAACTAAATGGGTTTTGCTTTTGGTCCTGCCATATGCAGGGGGATAGATTAGTTAACTCCCCCAGGGATCTCCCAGGCCTGGGCTTCCCCTCTACACTTCCTTCCTGTGAGAAGCCATGTAGCCAACAATATGAGCCAACACCCAAGCCTCACTGTGGATTGGACCTGGCCTCTAGAAACCACCCTGGTGAATCTGAAATATGTTAATATGGATAATTTAAACCTTATAAATAGCTTTCCACCATGTGTTCCTTGCCCGAGGTGGTCTTTGCTATATAATCGGGCTTGAGTTTGCAACTTAAAAAGGAAAACTGAATATGAGAAGTGTAAAACTTTATGCAGCTCTTTTTTTCATAAGCTCATGTTTGTTGAAAGAGCTGGTGGTTAGTCAAGAGAAAACAAAGTTGTAAAGGGGATATGAGGTTGCTTAAGCTCGCTGTGGGTTCTTCCTCATTAAATTGGTGTGCTTTCGAAACCAAACGCTAATTATTCCAAATACTGTCATCTGCAATGGTCTACCTGTGCCACAGTGATTCAGATCGACTCTTTGGTGGTCAGCAGGTAAAATTTGGTTGATGATAGGAAAAAAATATGCAGCTTAGTGCTCTATTCCTAACTTAGAAACAAACAAAAACATAAATTGGGCTTTAAGACCTAGCTTAATAATGATTTCCACATTTATCGCTATCTTTTCAAGTGTATATCTTCATTATCTTCTAAAACAAGTATTCAAATTATAACAGAGGTTTCCTTTGAGACATCTCTGTATCTGTGCTTCGAATTTCCTTTAGAGGTTTAGAACTTTCTGGAGATGTTTTACCCTCAGGAGTCCTTCTACCAGATGTTTGCACTGGTCAGCATCCTTGGAGAGCCCTCTTATACCTATTCAAGAGAACATCTGCCTTGGCACTACCTGATTACCAAATCCAGTAGTCCTTAGCATAAAATATTGAGCAATGTATTGTATTTTTAATTTGCAGTTTATTTCATGCTTACAAAGAAATGAAGTAGCATAAGAATTTCATGAACCTTTTTCTGAAATATGATGAGAAAGGCAGAAGAGCAGTGTTCGAAATTACAGGTTTTGAAGTCAGACTGTGTTGACTAAATCTAAACTCCACCATTGACAGAGGCTTCTCTGAGCCTCAGTCTCCTTGTCTATAAAATGGGATCATAACAGTATGAGCTTCATAGGGTGCATGGGAGAACTAAATGGGAGAAAGTTAGCAAAGAGCTTAAACATGGTGAGCTCTCATTAGATATTTGCTATTATTATTTTAAGTATTTGGTTCCAGAAGCTAAACCCCCAAACAAAAAAGAGAGTTTATTGATCTTGACTTCCTAGCTTGACACAAAAAGAGAGTTTATTGATCTTGACACATTATTAAAAAGCCTCAATACAGAAGTGTGGGATGAAAAAAAAAACTCTATTATAAATTCAAATATTTTAATTATTTTTCTGCACACCATGCTTTCACACAAACTGTGTGTGTTTATATATATTTATATGTATACAGACACACATACATATATATATGCAAACATACACACACACACATATAAATTTCTTTGCAGGAAAACTATTTTATTTGGACACGCAATCACTCTAATAGGACCCTGAAGTCCCCCTGGGAAGGTTTCCATTGCCCTCTCTGAGGTCAGGGGCAGGGGAAGATGAGGTCTTCACTCCGACATGACACCGTGGTGCTGCTATTAAACAGTCATTTCACTTCTCTGTGCCTCTTGTCCCTCATCTTTAAAATGAAAAGACTCAACTAGATGATGGCTCTGTTGTCCCTGTCATCTCCCAAGGTTTATCTCCTCCCCACCAAGAAGCAATAACAAATGACCTGCAGAATGAGTGTTCTGAGTAACTAAATATTCTATTTACTTAACAAATAATATGTGTACCTTATATGAGCTACAAAGGTTCAAGAAAGAAATGGTCATCACCAGGGGCTTGCTCTTAGAGTCCAAACTACACTGTGCCTTACATACTCTTGATTTGATGCCCCAACCAAAGGTACCTGGCAATCCGGTAATGCCAGAGATTCATCGTTAGAGACACACGCTATACCACCATACTGCAAAGCTTAATTATTTGAGCTTTGCAGTTGGGGTTAAGGAGTTCTGCATGAACTTAAGTTTGCTGCCCTTGTTTTTAAAAGTTTAAAAGTACATCTGAAATGCAAATGCGTCCTAGACTGGGTGTAGGGCTGTTAAACATATTCTGGTTCTGATACTAACTAGTTCCACAATTTCAGTTAAGTCAGGTGAACTACTCTGAATTTCTTTTCTCTAGATATAAAATGGGAAAATTATATCTGTTCTGTCTGGTAGGGGCTGATGTGAATATCAAAAGAGATCGTACATGGGAAAACATTGAAACATAAGAACCACCATACAAATACCATAAACTGTTATTCTGCTGTCAGAGAAATGCCATTCTGTGAGGTGAAGAGGCTGCCAGATGGCAAGAGTGTCAAAAATTCCATCCTGATCTTTGCAGTCCTGTAATTCAGCCTTATCGATTTGAAGGCATCCCATATGCGACACAGATGCTCCTTATCAATTAAACTCTATATTGGCCCACTGCAAAATGAAAGCTAAGAAGAGAGGAAGAAGCCCACCTTTATAGCCCACATTCTTAATATTCCGAATAAATGGAAAGACAGCTAAGCATTCTCAACCCAACCGGTATCCCCCATGTGCGTGTGTGTTTGACAGATTCTGGATTATAATGTAACGAGATCTCATTCATTTCACTGCAAAGCTTCTTATAACCACAGGCGAGTCCTCTCTTTCTGACTCCCCTGTCACAACAAACTTTGTTGCATGAGTATTTCCTTTTCCGGGTTTTCAACTAGAAGTGAGAAAAAGTATTTTGGGAGCATTTTACACTTTCAATAAAAAGAGGGCAAAAATAAAACACGTAGAAGGATTCGTCTAAAATGCAGGCAACCAAAATAAAATTATAAAACTGAATGCTGCTGAAATTATTGCAACAATTAGAAAGGTCAATAGCATTGGACTAGTAGCGGTCTGGAATCTGCAAGAGTGCCTTCTTAGGAACACACAGGTTCCTTTTCCTTCCTTCGGTTCTTATCCAATTTTTGTGATCATCCTTAAACACTTAACTGGATTGATTCAATTGACTGGCTATACTTTGACAGCTCAAACGCCTTCCTAAGTACCAAGTTGTTTAATTCACTCGTTTTCAATTAGCACAGTTGCTGCTAACCTGGTGTAAATTAAGTCTCCTTAGACTCAAGGAAAGGAGAGAAAGGAGGCCAAAGGGACTGAGCCCACATCTCACTCTGTTGGAAGTTTCCAGTTCAGGTCAGATCCATAAAATAATGCATTTTTGTGTGTTTAAGTGTTAACTGGCAGGGAGGTGCTAAGAGAGTGCTGAATCAGCCCAGCAGAGGGGGAGGAAAGTTAGGTTTATAGGCTGAAGCGAGCAAGGGAAACAGAACCTGGCGAGAGTTATATATTGCTCAAGGCGGGCACAGGTGGATGGAACTGCAGGCCAGGTCAGAAAGAGAGAAAAGATTTATGTTCTGTGCAAACAAAAGGACAGAAGAAAAATCACCAATCCGGTTGGGCAGGACTGAAGTGAAGGAAACAGCTGTTCATACAGTGAAGGAATGGTCAGGTAGGACAGGCTGGAAATAGTAATCAGAAAGCCATCTGCTGACCTGGGATGGCACGCCCTCAAGGCAGGGAACAAATCCTGTCCTCCAGGAGGCCGCGCAAATGGGCCATTACCAGCCAGACAAGTAACAATGCCAGGACAAGGCATTAAAGTTACATGAGCCTCATGCAAGACGTTGCCCAGCAAGTTTACTTCCGAATGTGAAGTCGAGTGGAAACACAGCGTTTTCTTATTTGAGGACTTGGCAAACCTACCCCACCCTCTCTGTGAAGCAAGAATGCAGAGAGGTAGTTCATCAAACGTCAGTGCCCCCAGCCCGTCACCTTATCCCGACATTGCTGCTCCACCCCTCCTGGCAACTGGAGGGGGTATCCACCAGACTTGCACTTGGGGCAGCTGCTGACCTGGGGATATTGCCATGGACCCCCGAGAACTGACACCCCAACTGGATGAAGAGTGAGTCAGGGTGGCCTTTGATGGTGGAAGGAAAACCAGCAGCACTAGCACAGGCAAGCCAGAAAGGGCACAGAGAGGAAGGTGGCAACCAGTGCAGGAACTGGCAATGACCTTGCGTTAGTGGACAGCACACCCACTGCAATAAAGACCCACATGAGTGGGGCCGCCCTGCAAGGAAGCCAGCAGCAGCTGGGTCCTACCAATACTAATGAGCGTCATTGTACTCGCCCACAAATGAGCCAAACTTCAGACAAAAGGTAGGAGAGAGAAAAGATTTATGTCATACACAAAATACAAAACGTAAGATCAAATGTCACTAAAGAACCAGTTGAGTATCAGTGTGACAAACAGAAGAAAGCATGGACTGTCTAAAGTACTAAAAGTAATAAAAGTGTCGTGACCTTGTTCGTGTCCCACATACAAAGCTGGAGTCAAATCCTGCGACCTTCCTCCCGTCTTTTCACCCTACATTACTTCATCTCTGTCCTTGTGGTGTTATAATTTATACACACACACATACGGACAGAAAGAGGGAAAGAAGTAGCATTTATGGGAATCTGATGATATGCCAGGCTCTCCTCTAAATCTTTTCTAGGTTTTAATTCATTTAATCCTCACAACCTGCCTTTGAAGTAGACACCATTTCTCTCCCCATTTTACAGATGAGGAAAATGAGGCACAGAGAGCTTATGTGCAGTAACACAATCAGTGTCTGGCTGAGATGTGAACCAGGAGGCATTCTGGGTTCCAAAGGAGCACCTTCAACCACAGCATTCCTCATTTGAGACACCAAAATCTCAGGGGCATACACTTTGGCGAAGAGGTTCCTTTTCCATTCGGAGCCCCTCCCGGCCAGCCCTCTCCTCTCCTTCTCCACAGTACAGCCCTCATGCCTGCTGCTAGCTGAGACGTCGCCCCCTCCTGGCTGTCCATTCACATCCTTCTTTTCTTTCTTTCTTTCTTTTTTTTTTTTGAGATAAAGTCTCAAGCTGTCACCCTGGGTAGAGTGATGTGCTGTCACAGCTCACAGAACCCTCAAACTCTTGCCTCAACTTTCCAAGTAGCTGGGACTACAGGTGCTCACCACAATGCCCAGCTATTTTTTGGTTGTAGTTGTCATTGTTGTTTGGCAGACCTAGGCTGGATTCGAACCCACCAGCTCCTGTGTATGTGGCTGGCAGCCTAGCCACTGAGCTACAGATGCCGAGCAACATCCTTCTTTTTCTTTATGGCCCTGCTCAAGATTCAAGTGGTTAGCTAGCTTCATGCCAAAGCCCATTTCGTCTTCTTCCTGTGCTCACAACAAGACCACATTTCCTACCCCCTCTGCCTTCTGACTGCCTTCTAGGCAATGGAACGTGAATGGAAGTGAAAGGTACCACTTCCGGGCCTGGCTTAGAAAACTCTGAACGTGGAATCCTCCTTCTACTTTGATGGAGACAAGCACAGAGACCTCAGAAGCCACATGTTGAAGACAGTGAAGCTGTATGACAGAAGGGTCCTGACCCCCGATCCCTGCTCGGAGGAAGACCGCCCACCATCCAGAAACTCCCATCTGGGTCTCTTGTAAATGAGAAATAAACTTCCATCCATCGTGTCCGAGTCATGACTGTGGGCTTGTTTATTACCACACCCATCAGCACTCTATCTAATAGGAACTTTTACAGGTCCAGCTAGGCATTAGGTTCTGTTTTTAGTACGATGGTTCCTGACCCTTAAAAATTTACAGAAAAGAAGAAAGAGAAACATGAACATCATAAACAGAATGTGAAAATTTTGCAATAAGGGAATATCTAATATTCAATGGAACACAGCTGAAAACACGCAGTCAGGAGGAGCTGTTAGAATTTTGCTGACATTGAGGAAAAGGGAGAGTTGGCTCTTCTCTCTGAGGAGACTTTCCCAGTAATTCCAGCCCAGCCCTGGATTTTCCCCTCTACACCCGACCAGCTTGTGCCTGCTTTATGTTATCTGAAGAAAACTACTAGAAAAGTTAACCATGGTGCCTACTCACTATCCCCTTTCCAAAAGAGATGCCTTGCTCTTGCCTCTGTGCTGAGGGAAGATGCTCCAAGCTCTGCCTTAAGCACATCTTTATACCTAACTCAGCCTAATCTCCAGGCTGAGCAGAGTCCATTGACGTGGGCTGATGGACACTCTGCCCTGTGGTAATTAACAAGGCCAGTCAGCTCTCCCACCACTCTAGAAGTCAAAAGGAAGAGCCCTCAAGGAACTGGTCTATTGGACCAGGATGAAATGAGGAGGCAGGCAGAGAGGACAGAGGTGGAAGCTATGGCACATTCCAGAGGCCAGATCCTGCCAGGGTCTTGGTCAGCTTCCTAAGGGCAAGCAGCAAATAGACTTTGGCTGGTTGAAGAAGAAAGGGGTTCACTGAAAGGATAAGGGGAAGGTCACAGAAGCCCCCTGTCTTAGTTGTCTCAGGTGGCAAAATACCAGAAATGGAGTAGTTTAAACAATAGACATTTATTTCTCTCAGGTCTAGAGGCTGGAAAGTCCAAGATCAAGGTGCCAATGGATTTTGTTCCTGGTGAGAGCTTACTTCCTGAGTTGTACACAGCTACCTGCCTCTTGTTCTCACAAGGCAGGGTGGGGGCATGGAAAATGAGGGTGCCCTGGCCTCATCCTCTCCTCTTAACAATACTTGCCATCATGGGGAACCCACCCTCATGACTTCATCTAAATCTAATTACCTTCCAAAGGCCCCAACCTCCAAATACTACACTGGGGGTTAGGGCTTCAACATATGGATTTGGGGAGACACATTCAGTACATAACACCCATGAAAGAAGAGCTAGCCTTGGGGGCTCTGCTGCCAGGAACCAGCCTAAAAATCACTCTAAAGAGCTGCCCACCTTCTCTGCTACCAACCACTCAGAGGAAGGGCTGGTTCTGTCAGCACTGCTGCACTGAACACTGCCCTGACTGTCTTCCCCAGACCTTGTCACTCCTGCCTGTGCCACAATTATTTCTGATAATATCCCCCTCTAAAGACAGTGGATTTATCTCTGTGTGCCTCTGAGTACCTGTCAGTAGTCTTAAGCTTAATCATTAAGCAAATCTATCAACATCTGATGAATAAAAAAATTCATTTACGGCGGTGCCTGTGGCTCAATGAGTATGGTGCTGGCCCCATAAGCTGGAGGTGGCAGGTTCAAACCTGGCCCCAGCCAAAAACTGCAAAAAAAATTTTTTTCATTTAATATTACAGTGCCTAAGTAATAGAACTATAATAATAGTAGGTATAGTGTGTTGGGTATTTATTAAATGCTGGTAACTTCTTAAATGCTTCATGTGCATTTTTTCATTGAATCTGTATGATGACTTTATTTTATTTTATTTCATTTTTTTTGATGACTTTATTTTATTTTATTTCATTTTTTTTAGATAGAATTCTACTTTGTCACCCTGGGTAGAGTGCTGTGTATATCAGAGTTCATATTAACCTCAATCTCTTGATCTCAAGTGATCTCCTGGCCTGAGCCTCTTGAGTAGGTGGGACCACTACAACACCCAGAAATGAGGTCTTGCTTTTGCTCAGGCTGGTCTTGAACACCTGAGCTCAAGGAATCCTCCCAACTAGTCTTCCCAGAGAACTAGGATTATGGGCATGAGCCACCACATTGGGCCAACAACCTTATTCTTTTTTTTTTTTTTTTTTTTTAAGGCCAGGTGGGTTTGAACCCACCACCTCTGCCATATGGGGCCAGCACCCCACTCCTTTGAGCCACAGGCGCCACCCCAAAAACCTTATTCTTTTAATGAACCTTATCTTTCCACGATGCCATCTGAGAAAGACATTATTATTATTTTCATTTTATAGAGTGAGAAACTTGGACTTTCAGAAGTAAGTTGTCAAATTTCACTCACCGACTAAGTTGTAGAAATAGGACCCACGCTGTCGATTATGTCTCCAAAGCTCATGCTCCTTACATTTTTAGATCATCTAAAATAGTCACCCACTGCCCCCTACATGCTCACATTAAATGCCACCCAGATGAGAAAAATATTCCCATCCTTCATTTCTGCCCCAACTCACTCTTCCCTCTTCCCAAAAATGTTAATAATGGAAAGACACATGACACATCTACCACAGATGAGTGTGTCAGCCCATTCAGCTAATTTCAAAAAAGATGATGCTAATTATTGGAGATAATGAAAACTGGCTCTTTAACTACAACCCAAGGGGAATAGTCCAATTGATTAACAGGGATTTCAATCCACGCATTCAATTTTTCTGACTCATTTTGTAATGGATGGGAAAATTTGGTTTATAGATAGAGATTTTTGAGAGTTAAGTGTCTAGGACGCTGAAGGGAGCCACCTCATTAAGTCGCAGGCCTGGTTAGGCAGGCTCTCAAAACCAGAGGCAAAGCCAACGGCAGGTAAACTCACTACAGGCATTATTTAATGAAAGCATGCACCTTATCACAGCATTCTTCCTGAATCCTCACATTTTAGTTTTGTTTTTCTTTCTTCCTTTTTTTTTTTTTAACTATTCATTACCTATCAAAATTGCAGCACTGAGACAGTTAAAAATAAATCTAGGGTTTGCAGAACAATAAGAATTTAATCATGGCAGCAAAACTAAACCCCAGAGACAATTTTAGTCTCAAAGTTAAAATATGGTGTGTCTGACTCTGAGTAAATTGACTTTTCACAGAATACTCTAACATAATGCATAATAGTCATGCACTCCAAGAGAAGCTCCTGGGTATTGGTCCAGAGCCCATAACCAGCAGGAAGATCATAGTGTATGTTGAATAAAATTACCCATTCTAAAGGTCCTCCACTATCTTGAATATTTTATTAAAAACCTTTTTGTGGTAGAGACCAACTGGGACCTCTTTCTCCTAGGAGCAAGCTGTCAACGGTAGTAGAATTGAAAACCAGACAGAGTCAAGCTTAATTAGATCTCCCCCCACCTCAACCTCACACTTCTGGCATATTCTTTCCTGACTATAATCCTTGATAAATAATAATACAGTGGGATTTATTTCCCCAAACCTTTCAAAAAAAAAGAAAGAAAGAAAGCACAATTGTGAACAGGTGGAGAAAGAGAATTAAAATGTAGCACCAGGTTTTAGAGCACCATACAAAACACGAGCTTAATGCCACTAATAATGCAATCAGAAAACTCAATAATGTAATCAAAAACTCACTCGAGGATGGCACTTGGCAAAGATTAGCTTGCAATTGAGATGCACCAGTAAGTTCTTTCTGAGCCTCACCTTAAGGCCAGCACTTTGCAGGGCAACACAGGAAGTCACCACACATTTCCACATGTTATGAGAAAGCCTCAATGTCAAATAGCCTCTCTACTAATTTCTGCATGTGCACATGTTCTTATCAAAGCACGTTTCCTAACTCTGGGTTCAGAAAATATGATCGGTGAAAGGATGGTGGACAGAACTCACTGTTCATAAGAAGTTTGTAGTTTAGCTGCTGTAGGAAGGGAACAAAATCTGGAGCACTAAGAAGAGACCACAGAGTTGAAAATGATCGTTCTTTATGCCAAGCCCACTTTTTGGGATTGCTATTTTTCATTTTATGGCTTTAAATTTATATACGCCCTAACGTGTGATAACTCTCCTTCTAATTTGACAGAGCACAAGAATTCATATAATATTTTGTTTGCCTCATCTTTTAAGGTGACTTTCTATTAATAGTATCATTTGTGTTGTAGCTTTGTTTGGGGGACACCCCCTCAATCTACCCTTTGCAATAATTGTTATAGTGTTGTATTTCACAAATAAAATGAGCCTGGTTTCTTTTGAAAACTGTGCACATATCCAATTTTCCCTTAGTTTCACAATACACAACACATCTGTTATTTCAATGATAACAGATGTTATACTGAAATTGTAATAACTTGTGAGTTAACTGTATTCAAAACTTTATAGTTACACACGTTTCAATAACTTAATCCTCCACCATTATCTCTTCAAATTGATTTAGCCCTGCAGAAGTTGGAGAAAATCAAATATTCATTGTGTTTGCTTTCTGCATATATACAAAAATCACATCATGATTTATCTCTCCTGATATTAATCCTGTCTTCTTGGAAAAAATGGGGTAAAAATCATAACAGCATCAACAATCCTTCCTCTCTCCACTCATGAAGATAAATTTCATAGCCAATTCAGGATTATTATGCATGCATCTGTGTGCAAGCATTTTTTTTATGGATTTGTAGAAGCCCTATAAATCCGATCTGCATTTCTAACCATTTACTGTTTAAATAAATGACCTTTCCTCTTATCTCGGGGACACAAGCCTACCCCCATTTGGCCATTTTATCTTTTATGAAGGAAGCATCTCTCTTTTTTCAAAGTAAACCACCTTTTTTTCTCTCAAGCTTCCCTTTCCCTCCGCCCCCCAAATCCACAGATTACACACTCTGTGCTGAAATCCCTGGGATGGAATCAAAATCTGCCAGTAGGCAGGAGACAGTGGGCTGGTGTAGTGAGGGGCTGAGGGAGCAGGTTGAGTCAGGAGACAGTTTGCATCTGCCCGAACTTTCCATCCTGGTACAGAGCAGAAGACAGAACACAGCAGTGAGTAAAAATCTCCAGGGAGCTCTGAGTTTCTAAGCACGTGCTTAAGGGGTCCGAGGAAGGGAGAGGAGGACCCTTCTGAGGACCAGAAAGGAACAGAGAATGCATGGGATTTGGTGGCCAAAATGTACCCCCAATAAAGCCAAGGCTTTGGGGGGGGGGGTTGGGAAGACAGTGTGAAGGAGAGAGGCCTCTGATTTCTCTTTTGGTTGATTTCCCCCAAGTAAAGGACGACTTTCTTTTCAATGCCCAACCCTTTCCTTTCCTGTCCCTCTGAATAAAATATAAGGAAACCCCATTTCCCCCTCACACATATATGCATCATTGAACACACAGCCTCAAAGTCACCAGCTGAACAGGACCTAGTGGAAGAGCAAAGTCCTGAGGGGACAAAATTAGGGGTCCAGGTCTCACCAGGACCTGATTTTATCTTGGCCTGTGGATGTTACTGACTTCTGACAATTATTTCCAGCCCACTAAGCACCCTATAAGGATCTCTCCCCAAACTCCAGATTGGTGAGTGCTCAAACAATGCAAACTGACATTTAGCCTTTAACAAGTGTTATTACATGTATTTATTTATAAGTGGGAAGAAAGAACCACTTGAGATGGGAACAGAAAATGAACTACAAAGTCATTGATGAGTACCAGGTTCTGTTCTCATCCTCTGTCTGGGAAGGCACAAATGCACAGCAGGTTTTGGAGCCAGACTGCTTGGGTTCAAATCCCAGTTCAGCCACTTTCTAGCTAGGCAAGTCCCTCAAGGCCTCTGTGCTTTAATTCCCATCATCTGTAGAATAAGTATAATAATCGTACTTACCTCACTGGGTTGTTGTAGGAATTACAGGAAATAAAATATATTAGAACAGTACAGAGCAGACAGTATTTTATTATTACTTCTACTATTATTATTATCTTAATTTGTGCTATTATTGACAGGGTTAGATTCCTGCAGCCCATAGTTGGAAGCAATTATATCTAGTTCCATCCTCCCCTGCCCTGGTCACTGTGAGGTTGTCCCTTGGTTCTTACCCTGATAGTCCTTCCTGCTTGGGTTGCCTTTAATCTGAATGATATGTTAGGTGGCAACTTCTGTTTTGAATAGTGAATCATTTTTGCCATCATTTGAATAGTGTCTATTTCTATACAATCTAACTCTTTTATATAAATCCAGTCAGTGCTGGGCCCAGGGCTGGGTATACCATGAACTCCAGGCAAATGACATTGACTGTGGAAGCTGACTGTGCTTACACTAGGGGGCGCTTGTTAGTCTCCATCACATCACCATTCATGACTGGTCAGTAAATGCCTTGTAATAAAATCTTCATAGAGTGTGATCGATTTTCTGCACTCACTAAGGGCAAGTGAAAATAACATGAGCTGGTTATGTTATACAACAAACAAAACACAGTGGAACCTCCATAGTTCCTACCTCCCTACTAACCACCTCCCTATACTGACTCTAATTCTCGTAGACTGGACATGTACCACACCTACATATGAGTACAGTAAACCTAGTTCCTTATGTTGACCACCTCTGTAGTTGGCCAATTTATTACAGTCCCTTGGGTGGTCAACTTATAGAGGTTCTACTGTGTTAGGTCTTCAAGAAAACAGAAACAAGGGGAAACACAATGATTAGAAACATATTTGTAAAGAAATGTTCTTGGGTACAGGCAGACAGAAAGCTCCAAGAGTATTAAGTGTAATTGTAAATCTGATGGTGTTTGAAAGTCTGATTTGCTTGACTGTACACAGAAAACACATTTGTGGAGCGTGTACTCCATCTGAGCACGCTCACCAGGATATCCTGCTTAATCTTCATGGTGCTGTGAAGAATGACTCATGGTTATGGAAAAGAAGTAACAGGGCTAAGAAAGAATACCCAGAGAGCACTGACGACGCCATGGAGTAGGCAGAGTGGGTCAAGAGAAGCTTCATTTCATAAAGTAGAAGACAAAGTAACGGGGCCCTAAGGTATCTGGATGTGATTGGCATTTGGAGGCAAAAAGGGCAAAGTCCTGGCTGCATAGGAAATTGAAAACCTGATGTGAAGGCCCTATGGCCCCATGGAGGCAGTAAGGAGCCAAGAGACAGGTTTGTCTGTTATCCTACAATTCTTAGAAGGGGTTGCCTGAGTTCACCAGAAAGGCACGGATTCTTCATCCACCTTCACCCTTTGGAAAGACCTGCAATTAAGCCTTCAATATCTCACGGGGATTCTGAGTAATTTCTGGGGACAGCTGTTAAGGTGAGATTTTAGAAAAGCATAATTTCTTAGTTTCTTGGGCTACACTTATTACTTGGTAAATTTCACCTCCCAAAACCCCAGTTTTGGTTGTCCTACTATATTAACTTTTCACTCAGATCTATGGGTCTTCATGGACCCATCACCAACTGAAACCCTGTTTGCTCCTCTGTGGCTGGAGCTGGGGACATCCCCCCCCTGTGCCTGTGGGTCATTTTTAGTGGGAGGCCAGGCCCCCTGAGACTGCAGCTCTGCCCTCCTGCTCTGAGCCCTGGGGTCCGCCTGCTTAGAACACAAGGTGATCTACTGCAAAGTGAAGAACCCTGGGTACACGCACCCGGCTCGCTGTGTGCAGAGCGGCTTTCTCCAGTTTGACACAGGTTTCTGTTTTGGTCCCACCTTCTCTCTCTCTACGGTCAGCTAAGTTCTCTCCCTCTTACAGAAAGCAAGCACTCCCCTCCCGCCAGCTCTGTGTTCAGAGACAGCCCCTGTTTGAGGCCTCTGTCACCCCAAGCTGGGCATTCTCTCCTTCCCCGGGGCCTTTGTCCAGAACTGTCTGGCTGGATGACTTCCCGGGCCCAGATGATGCCTTTTGAGCTGCTGTTCCTGCTCTTGGTCTGACTTTTGGCTCTCTCTTGCACACGCTGTTTGCCTGGTTTCCGCTTCCACTCCCAGAGCCTCGTCTAACCCAAGTTGTTTCTCTGCCACCACCCATCTCCTGCCATGAATGTGTGGTTCAACTCCACAGCAGTGTTCTCGCGACCCACATGCATGGACGTCTTCTGCCTTGCAAAGAGGCTAACTGTGAAATGATAGCACACACTGTGCCCCGAGGGGGACCTAAAACATGACAGGCCTCTTTTCCAAAGGTGGGAAAGACGATCATTACCCTCAGGGGTTACAATCGACTCGAAGAGATAGAGAAGTGTGGGAAAGTATAACTCAGTGGTGAAAATGCTCAGACAGTGGTGAGAAATGGTGTGTGATGCTCGCACAAGGGTTCAGCCAAGAAGCACTGGGACAGTGAGGAAGCCTCCCAGGGAAAGGAAAGGACTGAAATAAGACCTTAGGCCAGTGGTTCTCAACCTTCCTACTGCCATGGCCCTTTAGTACAGTTCCTGTGGGTCATGACGCACAGGTTGAGAACTGCTGTGTTAGGAGGATGGGGAGTTTGGGAGGCGAGTGGGGGGTGGGAGGCTTTTTCCCAGAAGGTGGGTTAGCATGCACAAGGACAGGGAAGGAGCATGCGGCACTCTGTGACCTGAAGGTGACGGAATCAAGAATGGAATGGAGATGACAGAGGGGAGTGGCCAGAACTGAGGCAGGAGCCACAGCCGGAGCTAGACTATGAACAGTCTTATAAACACAGCCAAGGATCTGGGACTTGATTCAGGGGAAGGCACTGAAGCCATGTCTCGCAGAGGGCTGGTATGATCCCCTTGGTTTAGAAGGTCTTCCTCGTAGCTCTAGCAGCACAGTCAGCACAGGGTAATTATAAGAAGGTCCTTCCGGCCACAAGGTGGACCTAAGCTGAGGGGGAGCTGGGTTAGAGGCATGTGGTCATTCACAGAGGCGCTGGAGGCCTGAGCTTCTGTAGCAGTGGAAGAGAGGAGGGGAGGGGGGACAGATGGGAAGTAGAGACCCGCGGCGAGGGAGAGGCGTGAGTGAAGAATCATGTCCAGGTTCCTGATCTCACAACAGGGAGGGCCGAGTCGGTTAGCTAAGAGGGACCCTCAGAGGAGGAACAGTTTTGGACAGGAGTTTGGGGTGCCTGTGTTTCCACATATGAGTAGAGCATCAATTGGCTAGACGTGGCCTCAGGAAGCAGAAATCCCACTTCTCCTGACTCAATCTGTGCTGTCTCCAGAGGTAATGGGACCCACGATTTGTCACTCCCTGTGTGAAACAGACTGTATCTTTCCTCTTTAAGCATCATGATCTTACTCACATGCAACGATCAAAAGCAGGAAAAATAATCACTCTCCTCCTTACTCTTTCTCCTTTTTTTATCAGGAAGGAAAATCTTTTTCAAAAGCTCCCCTTGGCCAGCATGGTCAACTCACACCTGTCTGTAGTCCTAGCACTCTAGGAGACAAAAGTGGGAGGCTCCCTTGAGCTCAAGAGTTCAAGACCAGCCTGAGCAAGGCCAAGACCCCATGTCTACTAAAAATAGAAAAATTAGCCGGGCCTTGTGGCCAGTGTCTATAGTCCCAGATATGTGTAAGGTTGAGGCAGGAGGATGGCTTGAGCCCAGGAGTTGGAGGTTGTTGTAAGCGGTGATACCACTGCACTCTAGCCAGGTTGACAGAGTGAGACTGTCTCAAAAAAAAAAAAAAAAAAAAACTTTCTCTAACCCAAGACTTTCTTACCAGCCCTGAGTGGGTCTTCCTCTGGGAAAGGGGAAAAGTGCCATGATTGTGATCAATCCAAATCCTGAGACTGAGGAGGGACCTACCTTTCTGAGTTTGCTGATGCCCAAGAATAACAATGAAATCCACAGAAATCCACGTTCGGAATGAATTAGGCTATGCTGTGGTAGCTTAAAATAAGAATGTTCATTTTTCCCTCTTGCTGCACGTGTGATACAGATGGCAAGGTTCTCTCCTCGCCATCATCTCCCTCCGGGAGCCAGGCTGGTGGAAGTTCTACCTACACCACCCTTCTAGATTACACTGGGAGAGAAGGAAGGGAAATTCTTTTTTTTTTTTAAATTTATTCTGCCATGTTTAATAAAAGATTATTTCAGAACTCTATTCATACATAAAGATAGTAAACTTCTTTTATAGAGCACAATGTGAAAAAGCAAAGTTAGTGTCAATTTTCTTGACATATTTCCATATGTTATTATAGAATTACGTAGACTCTAATTCCACCTTGAAGTCTCACACAGGCAGTTAAATATCACAGCCTGGATCTAACGGGCAGAAGTAGTCACGTGGCCTCACTGAACCACAAGGAGATCATGAATTTCACTCCACCCCACACCTCATACCCCGCCCTACCCCTGACCCAATGACTGGAATGACAGGGCAGCCAAATACTTGGAAAGCATCATTAATGACTACCCAATATTCAATCCCTGGAAAATCCAGGGATTGACCTGGCATGGGAAACCTACTGCCTCCTTGGACAACCCATTTCATTTTTCCTCACCCTTTTGATAAACAACCCTTTCTAATAATGAATTAAAACCCCTCTGCAGCATCTCTCCCTCATTCCACACCCTTACAGAACAATGGTCTTACCTTTCCCCTGACGGACCTTCAACTATTTCAAGATAATTATCATGCCCTCCCAGGTCCTCACTTTAACAAATTGAATCGAAATTTCAATTAATAGTTCCGAAATTTCAGTATCTGAAAATATAGTGACATTGAATTGCAAGTTTGGAAAAGTACAAGAATTTGGATTCCCTTCAGAGAAGGAGAACCAGACTGACGCATTGGATCAAACAAAAAGATAAGGAATGGCAAGGCAGGCTCCTATCCGAACGAAGGGCAAAAACTAAATAATGGCTTTTCTTTTTTCTGACTCAAATTAAATGTGAGGTCCTCATTCCTCAGTTACCACTTCACTTCTGGCCTGATAGAGTGAAAATGCTTCTGCAGTTATCTTCCTCGATTGCTGGGGGTAGCACAGATGAAAACATCCCCTCCGATTCTACTAATTGACTCATCTCATGTTTAGACAAGTGTTACTGTGAGGTTAAATTACACAACCTTAATTCAGAGGGAGACTCAGACTCTGTGACTAATGAATCTTTCTTTTTGTGAAGCATTTCTTAATACAGTTACTTAACTAAAAAAATGAAGAGATGGCAAATAGAACAGCCCTTCTTTTCTTGCATGTGCTATGAATTATGGGTTAATTGCATAACCAGGCAGCCAGTTAACACCTGCCTGTGGATTTCCATACTTCCAGCCATACATCATCCCCCACCTGATACAGATTTTGTTGAAACGGGAATGTTTCACCAGGACTGGAAGGTCAGTCCCATTTGTCAAAGCAGGGACGATCCCTTTGTCTCAGACAGCCTTATCTAGGTTGTGGAGTCACACAAGGACATCATCTGCCTTCCCATCAGCAAAGCCTTGAGAAAGTTGAGCTGTGGGAACAGCAGATCTTCTTACTCATTTATTTCTAGCATCTACTTTTGTTCTTATTAGTAGGCCAGAGTCTACAGGCTGATAAGGCAAAGACACCCATCATTTGCAAAGACCTAAGAATACAGTTCTGTGAGACATTTGCTAACTCTACCAAAATTAATTTCAATTTTTTTTTATCATGCTCATTTCATTGAAAAGTAGGAACAGGTAGCCTGTGACATCAGAGAATAGGGTGTATTGTCATGGATAAAGGGGAAGAATGACTAATGTCCAATGGAAGATACCAAATAACAAATTCACTTATCTGGCAATCATTGATTAAGTACTTACCATATGGTATACATTGATAGGAACTACAAGGAGTCAGCCAAACAAAACTGTTTCCCTATTGCTTGAGGCTGACATCTTGGAGGAGGAGCCAGACATTAATCACACAATCGCACCAACCCCAACATTCAGGGGGGTGTTTCCTAACTGCCTGGCTCTGCTCTTTTTCTTTTTTTTTACATTTTATTCACATTTATTTTTCGCTTTTAGTGTGCTCACAGAAAATTAGAAACCCTTAAGCAGGAGTTTAATAGCAATTTTTGTAAGCAAAGTTACATTCCATCTCTAACTCAAATTGGTCAAAGCTTCTCCAGTATTTACAAAATACGATAAACAAGATGCTACACAAAACCATTGCATCTGAAGATTTTTTTTTTCTTTATTCTCAAAGACGACTGGAAAAGAAAGCATTGTCTGCTGTACCTGGCTCTGTTCTGTATACACTATATACGGTTATTCACTTAACCCTTACAACAATCCTATAGAAGCAATTACTACCCAAATTCCTATTCCTATTTTACAGATGAGAAACCAAGTTACAAAGAGAAGAAAAGTTTCTTGCCTTGGTTCATGCAGCAATTAAGTGGTAGAATTAAGGCTAGAACTGGCAGGATGCTAAAGCCACCCTACTTCTCAGCTGCCCCATGCCACCTCTCTGCTGCTGTCTCCACCAGGTCCACCAGTTCCCACACTACTCTTAACAGCTATATTAGCTCATCCCCAGGTACACATGGTTATTGTTTTGTTATCCAGTTCTAAAATCAGGATGCATCTCAAAATCGATAGCTCAAGTATAATATGTAGCATACAAGGCCAGGCCAGAACAGGGCTCTGTTATTGGATGAAATAAAAGTTACTCTTATGTTGATTCATTTAAAAAGGAGAAATTTGGAAACTACAGATACAAAGTCATGCTCTCATAACTAGAGGAAGCCTCCGGAAGCCACTCTATATGATAGGAAAGGAATTGAGAATCAAAAGCAGAAGTTCTTGCTCAAGGTCACACTGAAGAGTCAGCTCTTGACAGAGGAAAACCAAACCCAAGTCTCCTGACTTCCCCCCCAGCTCAGGGCTCCTTCTTCCCTTCCTCTCCCCAGCCAGGATTCTCCTTATGAGAAGCCAAAACACAAGAAACCCAGAGCCAAAGACCGTGGAGAGGAGTGTCCTGTTTATATTTATGATGTTTAAGTAGAATCTTTTGTTCTAACAACAACAACAAAAAAACCCTCCTGCCTTCAACTAAGGCAGGTTCTCGATCTGTGGGTCGTGACTCACAGGACTGTATTTAAAGGGTCATGGCATTAGAAAGCTTGAGAACCACTGTAATAAGGCATTGATGACAATAAATGAGTTATTTCCTCTAAGAAAAGTTTAGATTTCTCTTATTCACAGTGACTCGGGCTTACTCAATAGTTTCTTTAGTTACAAATCTAGTTAATGTCTAGTTGATGTCTCTCAATCCAACCTTCCTTGAGCCAAGAACCAATGATTCCTGACCATACAACAATGATTAATTTACAGATTTGCAAATGGCTATTACCCCACCTCCCATGGAATTTAGCAGTTTTTTAGCCGTATGTAATATGCACAGATGCATGAAATCTTTGAACTAGGGAAAACGTGGTTGTAAAAGCAGCCTTTTCGCCAATCTAGGTTGGGTACAGAGTGAAGGCGCTTAGAGTACTTCTGTTGTCCCTTTCATTAGAATGCTGCCTGCCAGCCTTCTCCCTAAAAATAGTTGTCACGCCAGTAGAGTCCTCACTCTGGCAAACAGACTGTTCTGCACCAAGATCCTTTCTAACTGGTTCTTAAGTTACAGGAATTTTAACTAAATTAGAAAGTTTGCCACTTTGTTCCTGGTAAAATAAAAGCTTTTAAAGCCAGGGCTCCTGAAGCACAGGCTCAGCTCAATTTGAAAAAAAAAAAAAAAGAAAAGAAAAGAAAAGAAAATATTGCCTCTGCTTCTGGGCTTAAAAAAGAAAATGTTAAAGCTTGAGAAGGTTTAGAACAAATGGAGCCTCCTATTTATTAATGCTTGGGTAGTCAGTTTCTTCACACGGCTATTTCCCTACCTGTGTGCCTTTCTGCTAATATTTTATCAGGGCTGGACCACAGAATGATAAATGTATCCTCTACAAAAAGGTAAAGATGCCTTAAAAACGCAGGCTAGTGCTTCGAAGCATGGCTCCGCTTTCTACAGTGATTTTATTTTTCTACATATAAGATTCTGATGATTCTAAAGAAGACAGCAGGCATACCAAGTAAATAAACAATTCAAAATCTGCACAGCCAGATCTGAAAAGGGTTTCCCTGGCATCCGTTCCAAATTCTTCATCTTACTTTTTAGGCTTTTCCTCTTAGCCTTTAATGGAGTCCTTGATTTCCAAGTGTCTAGCGTCAGCTGTTGGGAAGTTTTAAATACAAATTCTGTTTGCATTTTTAGTATGCTTTCTTGTTTATTTCATATTTTTAGGGTACTTTCACTCATGTAATTTCACGTTGGCTTCCTAAACAAAATAGACTGGCTGGTCTGTTCATAAGCCCTTAAGGACAGGGCTCTCTTCAGACAGGGCTCTCTTCTCTTCCCAGCTACACAAGTCACAATTAATTTCCTTAAATAATTGCTGCCAACATGATACTGCCTTGCTCAAAAAACACCATTGCACTCTTACTAATGAAAATAATTTTGAGATAAGACATATATGTGTATGTATATGTATACTGAACACAAGAAAAGTATACACATTTTAAGAAAGGATAAAACTGTATTGAAATTATAATACATAATATATACTGATACTGTTTGTTATCTTGTATATTGTATCTTGCCATTGCCAAAGTCAAGTGTGACTTAAGTATTACAATTTCGATATAGTTTTTTCCTTTCTTAAAATGAGTATCTCTCAAATGTATAACATATTATAAAATATTAAGCAAAATATTATTTAGGTAGAGGAGATATAAGAAATCTTAACATTTTGCTGGCCCTAACAGACTGCCTAGCATACTCCTGGAAGGAGTGGGTCTTATTCTGGAGGTCCCAGTTTGAGGAAATGGAATTCTAATTGTTAAGTGCCATTCCAGACTTCCCACAATGGAATTCCAAACTTCCCTTCCAGCATAATCTACCCCTGATCCCTCACTCATGCTCAGACTGAACCACTGGATGCCTTGAGGCCCCAAGCTGCCCAATTGGCTTTCGGGCCAGGCTATGAGTCTGGACCTTAGACTTATACCACCTTATACCAGGTGTTAGTTAGGTCTGTTAGATCACAGGTAAGCCACCTATTCTCCTTAAGCTTTCTCATGTGTGCAGTGAGAAAAATAAAGACATCTGTTGCAATGTTCTTATAAAATCAAATGAAAATGTGCAGTGAGATCTGCTAGCATTTGCCTGAACAACCACAAATCACAAACTATAAAAACCTGAATGAATGGTCACAAAACAGGATCTACAGAGGGGCAGAGTAAGATGGAAGTCTAAAGACAGCTTCTTTGGAGCCGGGCATGGTGAGATTAGGGAGAGAAGGCTCCAGGCACCTCTGGCTTGTGGGATCTACCCAGAAACATCCCTTCAGGTGCACCTGGAGGCAGCAGGAGACTTTAGGACCCTGAGAGGAGGACGAAAGCAGTGGAGAAGCAGTAGATGTTTGCAATTGGTCTGAGGCTGGCCAGGGTAGCCGCTACAGGAGAGGCGAGAGTCTGCAGACAGGGAAGGCCTTCCCTGTGGTTTGCTTTTATTAGTAGTAGTAGTATTATTAATTATTGGACTTAGGTCGTTGGTCAAGTTACCTTAGCAGACCTTGGGCAAGTGAGCAAGTGACTTTGAACAGTGCCCAGTGGCTGGGAGTGAGCCGCTGGGGCAGAGTGGAGCTTTCATTGTTTGGCTGCAGGCTGGGCACAGCCATTGTGGGAGAGCTGCATTGCAGGCTCAGCTCTCAAGGTCCTAGAGCAAGGCCGATTCTGCCATGCCTGCTAAGCAGGCAGCCACTTCTGGAGAGATCCAAGGGACACATGATTTCTTGGGAAAGCCACCACTTAGCCAAGGGACATGGTTTGGAAAGGTCAAAATGTATCTGTTAAACAAGCTGAGGAGACATTCAGGCTCCCAACCCTGAGGGGTTTGAGGGCAAATAAGTCAGCAGAGGTTTCCAGTCTCCATCTTATCCAGTGTATCAGCATTGTGATTAGCATCTCATACCCCAGGTGACCACCAGTTGCCCAGGCAATATTCAGCAAGAGATATACATCTATATATCTTTTATATACGTACATCTATATATCTTTTTTCTTTAAAACAATTGTTTTTCAACTTTTCCCCCTAGATCTTTTTCTTTTTTCTTTGCTTTTCTCTTGTAAACAATATTTTTTTATTCTTGCCTTCTTTAATAATAATGGCTTCATTTCCACTAGTTTTTCTGCCCCCATTATTCATTTTTCCCCCAATTTTATTATCCCTTAAGGTTTTTTGTTTGGTTCGATTTATAGTATTTTAGTTTTTCTTCTCTATTTGGCTGAGGTGGGGTCTTGTGTTTGCTCAGGCTGGCAAAGAGCTCCTAACCTCAAGTAATGCACCCAACCCACTCACCAACCAGAGGTTGGGATTTGTGGGTGTGGGTCAAAGTACCCTACTGTACACCACTATTACTCCTGTCTCTCTCTGTGTGGGTCAAAGTACCCTACTGTACACCACTATTACTCCTGTCTCTCTCTTTCTCTTCCTTTCTTCTTTTGGTCATTCTTCCCTTTTACTCACCCCCTTTCCTTTCTCTTTTCTCTTTTTTCATCTTTTATCCCTTCTTGCTCTTCACTCTTCTCATCCTTTTAGTCCTTTACTAAAAGGACATTTCCACACCTTAGGTCAAAGGCACAGTAACTAAAAGTGCAAAAGGAAGTGAAAGGAAAAAGTATAGCAAGAAAACATACAAAAAGAAAATACTCATGAGGAAGAAATAGCAGAAAAATCCTGGCAACATGAAAAACCAGAACACAGCAACCTCCCCAAGGGATTGTGAGGTAGCTTTTACAGAGGATTCCACCTATAAAGGAATATTAGAAATGATGGAAGGGGAATTTAAAATATGGACTGTAAAAACAGTGAAGGAAATTGCTGAGAAGTGGAAAATAAAAAAAGGAAATCCAGAAACAAAATCAAGTAAGAGATGAATGATATGAAGAATATAGGAAGGATATAGCAGAGCTTAAGGAATTGAAGCAGTCAATCAAGGAACTCTAAGATGCAATAGAAAGTATCAATAACAGATTAGACTGTGCAGAAGAAAGAATCTCAGAGGTAGAGAATAAAGCTCTTGAGCTAACTCAGGCAATTAAAGAGAGAAAAAAGAGAGAAATTGGAACGTTCACTGACAGAATTATGGAACTTCATGAAGCATTCAAACATATGAGTTATAAATATCCCAGAAGGAAAAGAAGAATGTCCCAGAGGAATGGAAGACCTACCAGAGGATATCATAAATGAAAATTTCCCAAATATCACCTAAGATTCTGACACATTCCTTTAGAGGGATATTGGACCCCAAAACATCTCAACTCAAATAGAGACATAGACATATGGAACAGAACAGATAACCAAGAGAGGAAAACAGTCTCTACTTGCCATCTGAACTTTGATAAACCAAACAAAAGCATAAAGTGGGGAAAAGAATCTCTAGTCAACAAATAGTGCTGGGAGAACTGGATAACCACATGTAAAAGACTGAAACTCGACCCACACATTTTACCTCTTACAAAAATTGACTCAAGATGGATAAGAGACTTAAATATAAGACACGAAACAATAAAAATCTTAGAAGAAAATGTGGGGAAAACTCTTGATGATGTTGGACTGGGGAAATATTTTATGACAAAGACTTCAGCAGCCACCGCAAAAATAGCAAAAATTAACAAATGGGACTTAAGTAAGCTGAAAAGCTTCTGCACAGCTAAGAATGCAACAGGTAAAGCAAAAAGACAACCTACAGAATGGGAAAGATATTTGCATGGTATCAATCTGACAAAGGGTTGATAACTAGAATCTACAGAGAACTCAAATTCATCAACAGAAAAGGAGTAAACAATCCCATCTACCTCTGGGAAAGATACAAAAAGAACCTTCTCTGACTAAGACAAATGAATGGCTAACAAACATTTGAAAAAAATGCTCATCATGCTTCATAATCAGAGAAATGCAAATCAAAACCACCCTGAGATATCACCTAACCCCAGTGAGAATGGCCCACATCACAATGTATCAAATCTGCAGATGCTTACATGAACGTGGAGAGAAGGGAACACCTTTACAATGTTGGTGGGATTGCAAACTAATATAACCTTTTTGGAAGGAAATATGGAGAATCCTCAAAGAATTCAAATTAGACCTCCCATTTGATCCTGCAATCCCATTACTAGGCATCTACCCAAAAGGGAAAAAAAATCCTTTTATTATAAGGACACGCACACTAGACTGTTTATCACAGCTCAATTTACAATCACCAAAATATGGAAACAACCTAAATTCCCACCAATCCAGGAATGGACAAACAAGCTGTGGTATATGTATACCATGGAATACTATTCAGCCATTAAAAAAAATGGAGACTTTCCATCTTTTGTATTAACTGGATATAGATGAAACATTTTTCTTAGTAAAGCATCACAAGAAAGGAAAAGCAAGAATCCAATTCTAATATGAAGTAGATGATCTAATACAAGGGAGGTGTACGGGCATGAGGGATCAGGGAGGGAGACTAAGGAGAGGGACAGGGGTCACAGTGTATGGCATACCTCTTGGAAGAAAGATACAATTACAAGAGGGACTGTATCTAACAACTGCAATCAGTGTAAACTAATTCTTTGTACCCTCAATGAATCCCAAACAATAAAAATCAAACAAAAAAAAAATAGGATCTACAAAATAATAGACTCCTCTCTGCTTTACCTACAGGGGTTAAGTTTAAAACAAAATGAACCATCACAATGTTCAAGACAACACTGTAATCAATCAATGACTCTGAGGCCTGAATCAAGATGTTGGGAGATGATAAAATATAGAATGCAATGGACTTGCCATCCTAAGGCAGCCATGTCAATCAGAGCATCACATAAAAACTCATGCCTGAAAGAAATCAATGCTTCCAAATGAAAAAAAAAATAACTTCCTATATTAAATCTATAAAGAACTATTGGCTTGCCTTTTCAAAATTATTCCTTAAAAGAGTTTTAAAAATTATCATGCCAAATTCAGATTTCAAGCTTAAATGCCAACTTACACTTTTATAGTAGAATTTGTTAGTGCAATATTATTAATTGAATATATTTTATGATCTTAGACTTTGATACTTTAAATGCTCTCATAGGCTTTTGACTTCTTTTATGGAAGATAAGGAGAAGCAAAAGTTGGATTTAGTTTTCTCCATTTAACTAATAGGTTGAACTCAATAAAAAACAATGGGACTTTTGCTTTTAATCATGATATAATACTTGGTACTAGACTAGCCTTCCTGCTGTAAACAACTCTCAAACTAGCCAAAATATTTGAATGAGTTACTTTCAATCACTGAAAAACATAATACAGCAGAGTATTATCCTTCCTAAGAAGCCTAAGACTGTCACCCCTCAGAGAAGACTCATCATAGGACTGTCATCTCATAGAGAATAAAAATACATGAGATGATGGCTACCACCCACCACCACTTTTATGGTCAAAATTATTAAATATTTTCTGGACAGTAAAGTAGGTAAATGGTGTCCAAGCAGAACTCTGAAGTCTTGAAGAGGTGAAGAGGCATAGATTGGAATTTAGTACTAATAAAGTAGGGAGATATATAGAACAGGGTACCATAGAGGAAGAAGCTATACAGAGGAGTTCCAGAAATTCATGCAGGGATGCCCTTAATTCTTTCCTAGAATACTAAGCTGAACATGTTCAGAGTATATGCTAAGATGTACATTCATAGGCAATATGATCTAATGGAGATTATAGAAATTATATAGTGCTGCAAAACACAGAAATTTTGAATGGACCTGTGAGATTTTGCCGAATTTACCCAGTCATTCACCTGGGACTCCAGCCCAGAATAAGGGCTCATCTAAAACTCATCCTAACAAATCTTACTAATAAAGCTCAAAAAGTTTCAAGGAAATACAACTATAAAATCACTGCCTATTACAATGAAAAGAAAAAAACTTTTTATAGAAGGACAATGAAATCCGATCTCTCAACAATTTCCAGTACATAAGCAAACTAGACGTGTAGTTTCTTCCATAACAAGGGAAGAAAGATCAATAGAAATAGACCCAATGATCACAGAGATGATAAAATTAGCAGAGAATCCAAAACAGCTATTATAATATGCTTAAGAACTTTTTGAAAAGAAGGACATTGTAAGTGAATACAGGAATCTTGGGAAATAAATAGAAACCATTTTTTTTAACCTTGTTAAGTCCTGGAACTGAAAAACATAACTAAAAGCAAAAATCCACTAGCTAGGTTTACAAATGAATTAGACACTGTAGAAGAAAATGACTTTGAGGCAGGATAATAGGAAGCATCATAACTAAATGGAAAGAGATTTAAAAAAATAAATTTTAGTGACATGTGGAAAAAATCAAGCTAATATACACATAATTGAACTCCCAAAAGCAGAGGAGAGAAAGATGAGGGCATAAAAATGTATTTAAAGAAAAAATTTTCATTTTGATTTATATTTGATAAAAAATATAAACTAACATACAAGAAGTTCAACAAACTCAAGTAGTAAAAATATAAAGAAAATTACACTTATGTATATCACAGTCAAATAGGTAAAAACCAAAGGTAAAGAGACGATCCTGTAATTCCCCCAAAACACATATTGCCTATGGGAAACAATAACAGAAATGTCTACTGACTTCCCATTAGAAACAGTGTAAGCCAGAAAACAATGGAATATTTTTTAAATGCTAAAGTAAAGCAAACTGTTGACCTAGAATGTTATATCCAGTAAAATATATTTTTATAATAAAAGTGAAAGTAAAAGTGAGAAACTTCAACATCATCAAATCTACAGTCCAATAAACATTAAAGGAAATCCCTTAGTTAACTGAAAACTAAACCAGTTAGAAAGTTGGATTGCCATAGAGAAATTACAAGCAACAGAATGTGAATATGTGGATAAAAAAATACAATCGCTTTTTAACTTATTAAAATATAATTGTTGAAAAAAACATAATGTTTTATTATAATACAGAAGTAAAATGTAGCAACAATAACACAAAGGATGGCATGGGGTAAAATGGCAGTACACTACTGTGAATTTATTACATTATTGGTGAAATAGTATAATATTAATTCATGGTAGATTATAGTAGATTAAGGAAGTATATAGTAATTTCTAGAGGAATCACAAAAAAAAGCAAAACAAAGAAAGGTATTAATTAAAAGTTCAATGGAAGAAGTAAAATGGAATAGTCAGACATAGTCTTCTAATCAAAAAGTAGTCAGGAGACAATCACAAAAGGAAAAAATAGAAACAAATAGCAAAAGAATAGACTTAAAGTCAATCACATCAATAATTTATTGTAGAATGTTGGACCAAGAAAAACAAAGATCAAACAGGTATACTGCTTATAAGAGGTATACTTTAAATATAAACATAGAAAAATTACAAGTAAAAAAAAAAAGACATTCCTAAAATCAAGGACCAGATTCTACTCAACATAATGTCATAAGTCCTAGCCAGGACCATCAGACAAGAGAAGTCAGGGTATCCAAATCAGAAAAGAAAAGGTCAAACTACTACTCTTTGCTGATACTATGATCTGACATCTAGAAACCTCCAACTATTCTGCCAAGTGACTCCTGGAATTGATAAATAAATTTGGCGAAGTCTCAGATTATAAAATCAATGAACACAAATTAGTAGCATTTCTATACACCAACAGTAATCAAGCTGAGAATCAAATCAAAGATTCAATGCCTTTCACAGTAGCAACAAAGAAAAGAAAATACCTAGGAATACATTTAACCAAGGAGACAAAAGACCTTTACATGGAGAACTATGAACGCTGAGTAAGGAAATCACAGAGAATGTAAATAGATGGAAAAACACATCATGCTCATGAAGCAGAAGAATCAACCTTGTTAAAATGTCTGTAATACCCAAGGTGACCTACAGATTCAATGCAATACACATTAAAATATGAATGTCATTTTTTTGCAGATCTAGAAAAAATAATTCTATGCTTTGTATAGAACCAGAAAAGAACCTGAGTAGAGACGGGAACCTTATGCAAAAAGGACAAATCCAGAGGCATCACTTTAACGGGCTTCAAGCTATATATACTACAAGTCTATACTAACTAAAATAGCATAGTACTGACACAAAAACAAAGACATGGACCAATGGATCAGAACAGAAAACTCATGTATAAAACCATCAAAGCAGACACCAACATATACTAGGGGGAAAAAATCCCTATCTAATAAATTGTACTGGGAAAATTGGAAAGCCACATGAAGCAGATTGAAACAGGATCCACACCTTTCACCAGTCACAAAAATTAATTCATGATGGATAACGGGCTTAAACCTAAGGTATAAAACTATAAGAATTCTAGAAGAAAATGTTTCAAAAATTCTTACAGATATCAGACTAAGGATTTAAAAAGATGACCCCAATGGCAATCACAGCAATAACAAAAATTAACAAATGGGACTAGTTCAGATTAAAAAGCTTCTGTACAACCAAGGAAATAATCAATGGAGCAAACAGACAAGGGAAGAAAATGGAAGAAAATATTTGCTTGTTATGCATTTGATAAAGGGCAGATAACCAGAATCCACCAAAAACTCGAGCAAATCAGGAAAGGGGAAAGGGAAAGGAAAGGGGCGGGAAAGGCAAACAATCGCACAAAAAAGTAGAGAAAAGACATGAATAGAAACTTTTCAAAAGATAGACCAATGGCCAATAAACATGAAAAAAACGTTCAAACATCTCTAAGCATCAGAGAAATGAAAATCAAAACCACAATAAATATTACCTAACTCTATTAAGAAAGGCTTTTATCAAAAAGTGCCCAAAAATACATGCTGGCGTGGATGTGGACAGAAAGGAACACTGATGCATTGTCGATGGAACTGCAAACCTGTACAACCCCCGTGGAAAGTGGCTTGGCAAGACACCAAATTTTCTACAAGGGGACCATTTGATCCTGCAATCACACTCCTAAGCATCTACCCAAAAGGAAAAAAAGCTATTTTATCCGAAACACACTTGCACTCAAATGTTTCTTGCAGCACAATTCACTATTGGTAAGAAGTGGGATCAACCCAAGTGTATGTCAATACATGACTGAATTAATAAAATGTGGTGTATGTATACCACAGAGACTACTCAGCCCTTAAAATAAAACGGGGAACCAAAACATTTTGTAACAACCTGGATAGAATAAGAGACAATTCTCTTAAGTATCACAAAAAATAGAAAAACAAATACCACATGTTTTCACTATTCAATTGGAACTAATAGATCAACACTCAGATGCACGTACAAAGTAAAACTCAACAGAAATTTAGCAGGTGGGAGGACAGCAGAGGGGCTGTGTAAAATCACACCTAACATACCACGCACACTCTCTGGGTGGTGGTCACACCTACAACATTGGCTCAAACTGCACAAAAGCACTTCATGCAGACAAAGTATTTGTACCCCTATAATGTGCTAGGGTACAAAATAAAAAACCAAGAACTGGAGATAACACAAGACCTTTCAACAGTATAAATGAATCAATTCAGAGAGATGACAAAACAGTTTAAATGTGTATATTTTCAAAAACAGAACTTTAAGACACAGAGGCACAAACTGACAGAATTGAAAGGTAAAAATATACCAATTTGAAAGTCATACTGACAGGTTTTAACATGGCTTGTTTTTGTCAATAAAGAAAGTAGTCAACAATAAAAATTTGAGCAGCAACATCTTGTAACTTAACTAATACTTACCAAATACCATAGCCCACCAATAGCAGGGCACACATTCCTCACAAGTCAATGTGTGAAGAATTCACTGAAGAACATGGTATGTTAAGCAATAAAGCATGGCTTGAGAAATTTAAGAGGATTGGGATTATTCAAGTGTGGTCTCTGACCACAATTAATTCAAACTAGAAAATAGTAATAAGATATATGGAAAATTCTCAAATATTTGGAAATGAAACCAAACACGTCTACGTAACCCATGGGTCAAAGAAAAAAATTATGAAGACCAATGTACATAATTATGATTCAATAAAATTATTAAAAAAAAAAAGTAATAATGAAAATACATCAGTTGAGAACTGTGGGATATAGCTGAACAACTGCTGAGAGGCAAATGTATTGCTCTTAATACTTCTATCTGAAGGGAAAAAATATATATAAAACAGTGATCTGAAATTCCTCCTTAAGAAACTAAGCAAATAGCCGGGCGCTGTGGCGGGCGCCTGGAGTCCCAGCTACTAGGGAGGCTGAGGCAAGAGAATCGCTTAAGCCCAAGAGCTGGAGGTTGCTGTGAGCTGTGTGACGCCACAGCACTCTACCAAGGGTGATAAAGTGAGACTCTGTCTCTAAAAAAAAAAAAAAAAAAAAAGACATGCTTCCCTCCAGGATCACTTCCTTGTCCTCAGAAACAGGCTCTGCTTTACCACCTTCTTGATATCATCATATTTGGCAGCCTTCTTTTTTTTTTTTTTTGAGACAGAGTCCCACTTTGTCACCCTGGGCAGAGTGCATTGGTGTTACAGCACACAGCAACCTCCAGCTCTTGGGCTTAGGTGATTCTCCTGCCTCAGCCTCCCACATAAGTGGGACTACAGGCACCTACCACAATGCCTGGCTATTTTTTTGTTGCAGTTTGGCCAGGGCCGGGTTCAAAGCCACCACCTTCGGTATATGGAGCTGGTGCCCTACCCACTGAGCCACAGGTGCCGCCCTTTGCAGCCTTCTTCAAATGGCAGATGAGATCCATGACTGATGCAAGAAGGTGGTGACGCAGGCATCAGGGCCCCCTCAAGGGCATACACCAAGCACCAGGTCGTCCCCTCTGACTTCAACAATGACACCCATTCTCCTTCCACCTTTGATGCTAGGGCTGGCATTGACAAACAACCACTTTGTCAAACTCATTGCCTGGTATGACAATAAATTTGGCTACAACAGGTGGTGGACCTTATGGCCCACATGGGCCTCCAGGAAGTAAGAGTCCCTGGACCACCAGCCCCAGCCAGAGCAGGAGAGGAAGAGAAAGGCTCTCAGCTGCTGGGGTGCCCCAGCCTACTCAGTCCCCAACTCACTGAGAATATCCCCTTGACATAGTTTCCACACCAGACCCCCACTGAAGAACAAGAGGAGCGTAGGGAGGAGCCCCATCTTGTCATGTAACATTAATAGAGTTCCCTGTTCAGCCCCCCTACCCCCACCCCCGCCAAAAAAGAAAAGAAACAGGCTCATAGTAATACCGTCCTCCCCAGACAAACTGCTCTTCAACAGTTATGCTCAGGATTGCCTAGTCCAGCGGTTCTCAACCTGTGGGGCTCCACCCACAGGAACTGTATTAAAGGGCCGTGGCATTAGGAAGGTTGAGAACCACTGGCCTAGTCTATCACACACTCTTTTCCTTCTCCCTCAATTTCTGAAGGAAGTCTTCTTTAGTCACTTTCTTCCTTACCTCCCTAATCTTTTGAAACCTGGCTTTCACTCAAACCACTAACCAGCAGTTAATAGTAAAATAACCCACTTCAATGACCTTTTCTTTATTCCTCAAGCCCCTCGACCCCTCTACAGTATCTAACTCTCAATCAGCTCATCCTTATTGAAAGTTTTGTTTTGGCTGTCTAACTCTGTAATCTAGTAGTTTGTTTGTTTGTTTTGAGACAGAGTCTCATTATTTTACCCTTGGTAGAGTGCTGTTGCATCACAGCTCACAGCAACCTCAAACTCTTGGGATCTAGTGATTCTCTTTCCTCAGCCTCCTGAGTAGCTGGGACTACAGGCCCCTGCCACAATGCCCAGCTACTTTTTGGTTGTAGTTGTCCTAATTATTTAGCAGGCCCAAGCTGGGCTCAAACCTGCCAGCCTCACTGACCTATGGGCACCAAGCCTGTAATCTAGCTTCCTTCCTACTTTCTTACATATCCTTTGTCTCCTTTCCTGACTATTTACTCTCAAAAAGTACACAATCCTGTAAAGTTCAGACCTGAACTGAACTTTCATTAAACTTTTTCCTTGAATATGGTCTCATCCACCCCTATACTCTACTGTCACCACTACGTAAATGGCCCCAAATCTCTCTCTCCTTCAATAGCTCTTGCCGAAAGAATGACCCACTAGTACTACAAATTCACTAAGTCCAAAATCAAACTTAACATCTTCCTCAAATTAAACTCCTCTTCCTATTTCCATTTCATCTGTTATCCAGACTTGAAATCTCTAGGTTATCAACATAATGGCTATGGTAATCCATTTAGAATAGTAAAGCAAATAGGCCAGGGGTGGTGGCTCACATCTGAAATCCAAGCACTTGGGAGACCAAGGCAGATGGATTGTCTGAGCTCACAGGTTCCAGACCAACCTGAGCCAGAGCAAGACCTTCTCTCTAAAAATAGCAGGGCATGTGGTGAGTGCCTGTATTCCCAGCTATTCTGGAGGCTGAGGCAAGAGAATCAGCCTGAGTTTGAGGTTGCTGTGAGCTATGACACCATAGCACTCTACCAAGGGCGACAAAGTAAGACTCTGTCTCAAAAAAAAAAAAAAAAAAAGTATAGCAAATACATAAAATATTTAGAGATAAATTTAAGAAAATGTGCAAAGTATGTATACTGAAAACTATAAAACACTGCTGATACAAGTTAAAGACAACCTACATATTTAATAAATGGAGTTATGGATTGGAAGACTCAATATTATTAAGATGTCAAGTCTCTCCAAACAATTTCAACGCTAATCCAATAAAAACCCCAGCAAATATTTTATAGAAGTTTAAAAGATGATTTTAGTGGTGCCTATGGCTCAGTGGGTAGGGTGCCAGCCCCACATACCAAGGGTGGCAGGTTCGAACCCCACCCCAGCCAAACTACAACAAAAAATAGCCTGGTGCTGTGGCAGGCGCCTGTAGTCCCAGCTAATTGGGAGGCTGAGGCAAGAGAATTGCCTAATCCCAGCAGTTGGAGGTTGCTGTGAGCTGCGATGCCATAGCACTCTACAGACATAGTGAAACTCTGTCTCAAAAAAAAATAATAATAGGCTTGGCGCCTGTGGCTCAATGGGCTAAGGCGCTAGCCACGTACACCTGAGCTGGCGGGTTCGAATCCAGCCTGGGCCCACCAAACAACAATGACGGCTGCAATCAAAAAATGGCCGGGCATTGTGGCAGGCGCCTGGATTCCCAGCTACTTGGGAGGCAGAGGCAGGAGACTCGCTTGAGCCCAGGAATTGGAGTTTGCTGTGAGCTGTGATGCCATGGCACTCTATCCAGGGTGACAGCCTGAGGATCTATCTCAAAATAAATAAATAAATAAATAAAAATAATAATAATAATAATTTATATAGGTTGGCTCAGCGCCCATAGCTCAGTGGTTAGGGTTCCAGCCACATATACCACAGCTGGCGCGTTCAAACCCAGCCAGGGGCTGCTAAACAACAATGACAACTACAACAAAAAAATAGCCACACGTTGTAGTGGGTGCCTAAAGTCCCAGCTACTTGGGAGGCTGAGGCAAAAGAATTGCTTAAGCCCTAGAGTTTGAGGTTATGATCTGTGATGCCACAGCATTTTACAGAGGGTGACATAATAAGACTGTCAGGAAAATAAATAAATAAATACATAAATAAATAAAATTTAAATAGGGCCAGGTGCAGTTGCTCATGCCTGCAATCCTAGCACTCTGGGAGGCCGAGGTGGGTGGATTGCCTCAGATCCAGAGTTCAAGATCAGCCTGAGCCAGAGTGAGACCTCCTCTCTAAAAAAACTGCCAGGCGTTGGGGTAGATGCCTGTAGTCCCAGCTACTTGGACTCAAGCAATTCTTTTTTTTTTTTTTTTTTTTTTTTTAGACAGAGCCTCAAGCTGTCACCCTGCATAGAGTGCTGTGGCATCACAGCTCACAGCAACCTCCAATTCCTGGGCTCAAGCGCATCTCTTGTCTCTGCCTCTCAAGTCGCTGGGACTACAGGCGCCCGCCACAACGCCTGGCCATTTTTTGGTTGCAGCCGTCGTTGTTTGGCGGGCCCGGGGCTGGATTTGAATCCGCCAGCTCAGGTGTACATGGCTGGCGCCTTAGCCCGTTGAGCCACAGGCGCCGAGCCTTAAGCAATTCTTTTATAGAGTTTGTAGAATCACTTGAGCCCAAGAGTTTGAGGTTGCTGTGAGCTGTAATGCAATAGCACTCTACCGAGGGCAATAAGATGCTATCTCAGTAAATAAATATCAGGCAGCACCTGTATCTCATTGAGTAGGGTGCCAGCCACATACACCGAGGCTGGCAGGTTTAAACCTGGCCTGGGCCAGCTAAAACAACAATGACAACTGCAACCAAAAAATAGCCAGGCCTTGTGGCGGGCACCTATAGTCCCAACTACTTGGGAGGCTGAGGCAAGAGAATCACTTGAGTCCAAGAGTTTGAGATTGCTATGAGCTGTGACACCATGGCATTCTACCAATGATGATGTGAGACTCTGTCTCAAAAAGAAATTAAAAACTTTGCTGGCCCTTGGCTCGGCGCCTGTGGCTCAACGGGCTAAGGCGCCAGCCACGTACACCTGAGCTGGCGGGTTCGAATCCAGCCTGGGTCTGCCAAACAACAATGGTGGCTGCAACCAAAAAATGGCTGGGCGTTGTGGCAGGCGCCTGTAGTCCCAGCTACTTGGGAGGCAGAGGCAGGAGACTCACTTGAGCCCAGGAATTGGAGGTTGCTGTGAGCTGTGATGCCACAGCACTCTATCTAGGGTGACAGCTTGAGGCTCTGTCTCAAAAAAAAAAAAAACAACAAACTTTGGTGGCCCTGGTAAGACACACCTGTAGTCTCTTACTATCTTATGAGGCTAAGGCAGAAGGATAGCTTGATCTCAGGAGTTCAAAGTTATAGTGAGCTATGTATTCACCACTGCAATCTAGCCTGGGCAAATGTGCCAGACACTGTCTCACAGGGAAAAAAAAAAAAACACGAAAAAGGAACAGACTACTCATACATGCAACAATATAGATGTATCTCAAAAGCTATATGCTAAGTGAAAGAAGTCAGTTACAACAGTCACAAGACTACATATTCCATATGAAATTGCACAGTAGTGGTTGCCAGAGGCCAGGGGAATAGGACTGACAACAAAAGAGTTCAAGAGAACTTTTTTTTTTTTGAGATAGAGCCTCAAGCTGTCACCCTGGATAGAGTGCTGTGGCATCTACAGCTCACAGCAACCTCCAATTCCTGGGCTCAAGCGAGTCTCCTGCCTCCGCCTCCTGAGTAGCTGGGACTACAGGTGCCCGCCACAACGCCCGGTCATTTTTCGGTTGCAGCCGTCATTATTGTTTGGCGGGTCTGGGCTGGATTCAAACCTTCCAGCTCATGTGTACGTGGGTGGCGCCTTAGCCTGTTGAGCCACAGGCGCCGAACCGAGGGAACTTTTTTTTTTTTTTCTTGAGACAGAGCCTCAAGCTGTCGCCCTGGATAGAGTGTCGTGGCTTCACAGCTCACAGCAACCTCCACCTCCTGGGCTCAAGCGAGTCTCCTGCCTCTGCCTCCCAAGTAGCTGGGACTACAGGTGCCTGCCACAACGCCCGGCTATTTTTGTCTGGGTTGCAGCTGTCATTATTGGTTTGCGGGTCCAGGCTGGATTCGAACCCGCCAGCTCAGGTTTACATGGCTGGTGCCTTAGCCCGCTGAGCCACAGGCGCCAAGCCGAACCGAGGGAACTTTTTAAGATGATAGAAACTCTTTTTTTTTTTTTTTTTGGACACAGAGTCTCACTTTGTCATCCTCTGTAGAGTGCTATAGCATCACAGCTCACAGCAATCTCAAACTCCCGGCTTCAAGTGATCTCTTGTCTCAACCTCCCAAGTAGCTGGGACTACAGACGCCCACCACAATGACCAGCTATTTTTTAGAGACGAGTCTCGCTCTTGCTCAGGCTGGTCTTGAACTCCTGAGCTCTGGCAGCCAGCCTCCCAGAGTGCTAGGATTACAGGTATTTAGGCCACTGCACCTGGCCCAGGATGATAGAATCTTCTATCATGTTTGTGGTGGTGGTTACCTAACTGTAAATATCTACAGATTGACAGTCAAAGCCAGTAGCTCACGCCTGTAATCCACTCTGGGAGGCTAAGGTGGTGGATTGTTTGAGCTCAAGAGTTCAAGACCAGCCTGAGCAAAAAGTGAGACCCCATGTAAAAATAGAAAGAAAACTAAGACAAGAGGATCACTTGAGCCCAAGTGTTGGAGGTTGCTGTAAGCTATGATGCCATGGCACTCTAGCCAGAGCAACAAATTGAGACTCTATCTTAAAAAAAAAAAAAAAAAAAAAAGATTGACAGTCAAAATGGGTGAATTTTGTTATTTATCAATTATGCCTCAAAAAAAGCTAGCAACAACAATAAACTCCTTCCTCTGGGATGCATCCTTGACATGTTTCTCTTTCTTGTAGACCTGAACACCATCACACCAACATTTCCTTGAGGGCTTTGCGTCGTTTACACACATAACCCGTCACCCTTAAGATCCCTCCACCTCTCTATTCTATTCTGCACACATCATCATTAATCTTCCTGAAGCACAGCTCAACTAACCAAACAACTTCAGCTGGTTCCCCAGTCTACAAAAGTACAAATTTCCTAATGTGGCATCTCGGTACCATTTAGAATGCAGCCCATGACTATTCATGTATCCTTGTAAGGAGGGAGATCTGAAACAGAGAAGGCCACATGACTAAAAAAACCAAAAGAGATTTGAATATGCTGGCTTTGAAGATTCAAGTGAGGTGGCCACAAGCCAAGGAATATCAGAAGTCACGAGAAACTGGAAGAATCAAGGAAAGATTCCCTCCCAGAGCCTACAGCATGACCCTAATGATATCTTAATTTCAGCCCAAGGATACCAATTTGACTTCTGTACTCCAGGATCAGGTGAGAATACATCCCACTGAACACAAATGAATTTCAACAGTTATTCTAAGCCACCCAGCTTGTGGAAATTTGTTAAAGCAGCCATAGGAAATGAATATACCCACCCTTACGAATAAAAAATTCTGTATAGTAGAAGATTTTAAAGTCCTAATAACTTCTTGCTGAATTAGTGTCACAATATTGTTTTATAGAGTAAAATAAAGTGCAATTTCCTGTAATACTTAATAATAAAAGTGAAAGGAAAGGCTAGGTGTGGTGGTGAGCACCTGTAGTCCTAGCTACTCCGGAGGCTGAGGCAAGAGGATCAACTGACCCTAGGAGCTTGAGGCTGTTATGATCTATGATCACACTACCTACCACACTCCAATCTGGGCAAACAAGCAAAGATTCTATCTCTAAAAAGAAAGAAAGGGAGAGAGTGAGAAGAAAAGAGGGGGAGAAGGAGAGGAAGAAGCAGTAGGGAAGAAGAGGAAGAGGAAAGGAAAGAGAGAAAAAGAAGAAAAAAAATTTTTTGAGATGGAGTCTCATTCTATTGCCCAAGCTAGAGTGCCATGCCATCAGCCTAGCTCACAGCAACCTCAAACTTCTGGGTTCAAGTGATCCTTCTTCTACCCCAGCCTCTCAAGTATCTCAACCAGCTAGGACTACAGGAACCCACCACAATGCCCAGACTTTTATTTTTTATTTTTTAGGGCCAGGCTGGAACCCGTCACTCCTAGTATATGGGGCTGGCACCCTATTCCTTGAGCCACAGGCACTACCCTGCCCAGCTAATTTTTATATTTTTGTTTGAAACAGAGCCTTAAGCTGTCACCCTGTGTAGAGTGCTGTGGCATCACAGCTCACAGCACCCTCCAACTCCTGGGCTCAAGTGATTCTCCTGCCTCCGCCTCCCAAGTAACTGGGACTACAGGCGCCTGCCACAACGCCCAGTTATTTTTTGGTTGCAACCGTCATTGTTTTTTGGCAGGCCCAGGCTGGATTTGAACCCATCAGCTCAGGTGTATGTGGCTGGTGCCCTAGCCGCTTGAGTCACAGGCACCGAGCCTAATTTTTTTTATTTTTATTTATGTTTTTAGCACGTTGTAGAAAATTGTTTGTATTTTCAGTATAGAGGGAGTCTTGCTGTAGCTCAGGCTGGGGAAATTAATATTTTTTAAAGTCTCCCATAGCAGTTAGATCCATCACATTCATTCTTTCAGATTCTAAATATATTCAAAAAGTAGCATACTAATTGTTGAAAATCATCTGGTTTAAGTGGATTAAAATTACAAAATTAGCAAGAGACAGACTCAAGATTTAGGATCTTAAACCAGAGCCCATTCCATTAGTAATATGCTGCCTGATTTCAACTCCAATGGCAGGACATCAAACAAGATTAATTAATCCAGGAATTTTTGTTTGTTTTTTGAAACAAAGTTTCACTCTGTCACCCTGGCTAGAGTATCATGGTGTCAGCCCAGCTCACAGCAAATTCAAAGTCCTGAGCTGGAGCAATCCTCCTGCCTAAGCCTCCTGAGTAGCTGGGACTTTAGGAGTCCTCCAAAACTCAGCTGATTCTTCTATCTTTAGCAGAGATGGCATCTCATTCTTTCTCCGGTCTCAATTTCTGAGCTGAAGGTATCCTCCCGCCTTGGCTTCCTAGAGTGCTAGGATTACACGTGAGCCACCTCACCCAGCCAATCCAGGAATTAAATGTATTCTATTCCGTCTTAAATGTTCTCTAACCCCCTCTTTCTACTCCAATCCCAACCTACACTGTATTCAGTAGGTCTTTTTAGAGTAACAGGGTACCCTGACATTTCCTTTCTCTATACTGCTACAGTTCTTACCTTTTGGTCAAAATTTTAGCAATGAATGAATTTTCCTTATATAATTCTTTAATGATTAAATGACTTTATCTCTACTCTGCTTTACCTATCTATGTCTATTAGATAAAAGAGAAATGATTATAAAAGCTCTGATAACATTCTATTTTGAGAACTACAAGAATTTTTTTTTCTTTTTTTTTTTGAGACAGTCTCACTATGTTACCCTCGGGAGAGTGTCATTACAGCTCAGAGCAACCTCAAACTCTTAGACTTAAGTAATTCTCTTGCCTCAGCCCCCCAAGTAGCTGGGACTATAGGTGCCCACCACAACGCCCGAATTTTTTTTTTTTTTTTTTTGTGGCAGGTGTCATTGTTGTTTAGCAGGCCCAGCACCCTAACCTTGAGCTATGGGTGCCAAGCCTACAAGAATAATTTTGTGGGCAGTGCCTGTGGCTCAGCGAGTAGGTGGCGGGTTCAAACCCAGCCTCGGCCAAACTGCAAAACAGAAAAATAACCGGGTGCTGTGGCAGGCGCCTGTAGTCCCAGCTACTTGGGAGGCTGAGGCAAGAGAATCGCCTAAGACCAGGAGTTGGAGGTTGCTGTGAGCTGTGTGATGCCACAGCACTCTACCAAGGGCAATAAAGTGAGACCCTGTCTCTACAAAAAAAAAAAAAAGAATAATTTTGTTGGCTCGGCACCTGTGGCTCAACGGGTTACGGCGCCAGCCGCGTACACCTAAGCTGGCGGGTTCGATTCCAGCCTGGGCCCACCAAACAACAATGATGGCTGCAACCAAAAAAAAATGGCCAGGCGTTGTGGCAGGCGCCTGTAGTCCCAGCTACTTGGGAGGCAAAGAGGCAGAAGACTTGCTTGAGCCCAGGAATTGGAGGTTGCTGTGAGCTGTGATTTCACAGTACTCTATCCCCGGTGACAGCTGAGGCTCTGTCTCAAAAAAAAAAAAAAAAAGAGAATAATTTTGTTTTGGGCATACATTAGATCTTCCACAGAGAATATTTCATTGAAGCGTCACCTTCCCAGAAAATTTTGTTGACGTCAGACTATGAAAGCTCCCCAGTGGTGATGAATTACTACCACTACGACTATTTTAAAACCTGTGAGAGTGCAGATGAAATCTTTCTTTCAATGGGATTGATGAATACTTATTAATCAGGAGTGCTAAGTACAGAAAACCTATTTCATGGGAGTAAAAAAATAAGTGGTATAGGCTCGGCGCCTGTGGCTCAACGGGCTAAGGCACCAGCCACATACACCTGAGCTGGCGGGTTCGAATCCAGCCCGAACCCACCAAACAACAATGAAGGCTGCAACCAAAAAATGGCCGGGCGTTATGGTGGGCGCCTGTAGTCCTAGCTACTTGGGAGGTGGAGGCAAGAGACTCGCTTGAGCCCAGGAATTGGAGGTTGCTGTGAGTGAGCCCAGGAATTGGAGGTTGCTGTGAGCTGTGATGCCACGGCACTCTATCCAGGGTGACAGCTTGAGGCTCTGTCTCAAAAAAAAAAAAAAAAAAAAAAAAAAGTGGTATAATTACTGCTGAGAACTCAAGTTCACCCTAATGGAAAGAGGAGGGAAGAGGGAAAGCAAACAGCAATACCATTTGGAAGAGAATGCAAAGAATAACAAAGGTCAGAGATACCCCAATACCCTGCACCCTCCCCCTTCACCAAAAAAAGTTCAGTTCAAAAGCCATTATTTAACCAAAGTTTCCTTTCAAAAATTCTTTTACTCCAGCGACAAATAAAACTATGGGCTCAGCGTCTGTAGCTTAGCAGCTAGGGCACCAGCCACATTAATACTGGAGCTGGCGGATTCAAATCCAGTCCAGGCCTGCCAAACAATGACAACTACAACCAAAAAATAGCTGGATGTTGTGGCAGGCGCCTGTAGTCCCAGCTACTTGGGAAGCTGAGGCAAGAGAATCGCTTAAGAGGCCCAAGAGCTTGAGGTTGCCGTGAGCTGTGATGCCACAGCTTTCTACCCAGGGCGACAGCTTGAGACTCCAAAAAACAAAAACTTAACTATGGAGGATTTCTATGGTAGGAAAGATAACGTTATATACAATGCTTATCCCTTATTCAAAATGCTTGGGGCCAGATTTCGGATGTTTTTGGATTTTGGAATATTTGCATTATACTTACCAGTTCAGCATCCCTAATCCAAAATCTAAACTGCTCCAATGAGCATTTCCTTTGAGCATGTCAACACTCAAAAAATTTCAAATTTTGGGCCACGCATGGTGGCTGACACCTGTAATCCCAGCACTCTGAGAGGCCAACGCAGGATTACTTAAGCTCAGGAGTTCAAGACCAACCTGAGTAAGAGACCCTATCTCTACTAAAACTAGAAAAATTAGACGTGTGTTGCAGGGGGTACTTGTAGACCCAGCTACTTGGAAGGCTAGGGGAGGAAGATCACTTGAGCCCAGGAGTTTGAGGTTACAGTGAGATACGATGATGCCACTATACTCTAAACCAGGCAGCAGAGAAACTTTGTCTCAAAAAAAATAACACAGGCTGGCAAGGTGGCTCATGCCTGTAATCTTAGCTTGGCCTCTTGGGAGGCCAAGAGTTGATTGCTTAAGCTCACGAGTTCGAGACCAGCCTGAGCAAAGCGAGACACACACACCCCCCACACACACGTTTCAAATAAAAATAGAAAAAAAAAAAAACTGAAGAGGAGATCGCTTGAGCCCAAGTTGGAGGTTTCTGTGAGCTATGACGCCATTGGCACTCTACCCAGGGCAACAGCTTAAGACTCTGTCTCAAAAATAAAATAAAATCAACACAACTGATTACTAAAACCATGTTTTATTCAATATTGATTCAGTTTGAAATAAATGTCTTATGAGATATGTTGTTCTCATTGAAGCTGAGAGATAAATAAATCTGGGTTTTTTTCGGTTCCCCAGGTGATTCTACTGTGCAGGCCTCTCTGGGTTAAGAACTAACCAGCATGAACTAATGACATGACAGAGGAGAGTAAAGAAATGATGACTGATTGCAGAGTTGGAGGATGTCAGAGATGTCTAGGTTATCGACTTGAAAGTCTAGCTGGACGTAGTACCATTAACCATCAATGTAGAAGAGAAAACTATACAGTTAACTATAAAGTATGATATATATGCTTATTTGAAAAAGTTTGCCTTTCCCACTCTGTTCTGTAAGTTCCACAAAGACTAAGATGGTTTCTTACTCATTCTGTCATCCTCACATAGTAGCTTATGCCTGTGATGAAATACATTTTTCCTGAAGGTGTAATAATTCAGCTGTTTGGTTTGTCCACCTATGTGTTCAGTGGAGTGACTTACACATCTCTCAAAACTTCACCCTGTATACCACCGACAGGACTGGTTTCATAGGAGATGCTAACTAGCTAATTTCCATCCCAAATTCCTGTTTGACTGGAAACACCTCCAACATAGACATAACCACAGAGGCATACTGAGCATAGCAAAGTATATCCAAAATTGAGGTCAATATGTTTGTTCTCACATCTGTTCCTCCTTCTCTCTTACCAGCCCAGCCACCTGTCTAAGTCATCCAGACCTAGAATCCTTTTTTTTTTTTTTTTTTTTTTTTGAGACAGTAGCACTATGTTGCCCTCAGTAGAGTATTGGGACATCACAGCTCACAGCAACCTCAAACTCTTGGGCTTAAGCAATTCTCTTGCCTCAGCCAGCCTGTAGTAGCTGGGACTACAGGCGCTCACCACAATACCTGGCTATATTTTGTTGACGTTGTTATTGTTGTTTAGCAGGCCCAGGGCTAAGTTCGAACCTGCCTGCCTCAGTGTATGCAGCTAGCACCCTAACCACTGAGCTATGGCGCTGAGCCCAGACCTAGAATCCTTGAGTGCCTTTTTTTTTTTGCAGTGTTTGGCTAGGGCTGGGTTTGAACCCACCACCTCTGGCATATGGGACCAGTGCCCTACTCCTTTGAGCCACAGGCGCAGCCCTAGTCATCTTTAACATATCTCTCTCATCAACATTCAAACAGGTTTCAGAAGTCCTTTTATTATCTTCTATAATCTTTTGACCCAAATGGCTCACCATCAATTGCTACACCTCCTCTCTGGCTTCCTTCCTCCCAAACCCATCCTCTACACTGCAGCCATTTCAACACACCTCAGACAATTCCAGTTACGTCACTACTTTGGCTGATACTTCTCAATAGCATCACCCAATGACTCAAAGAATAAAATTCAAATGCTCAACTAATGCCCTTTATAATTTAGCATTTAACATACTCTTCCAACCTCATATTTCACTTTTCCTTCCACCTAGAATAATGACCTCTCCCTATTCGCATACTCCCATGTCCAAAAGAGGACTGTTTTTCAAAGCCCCACTCAAACACTTTCTCTACAGGAAAGACTCCCTCTGACCACCCAAAACACTCTCACCAGCTCGGCACACATGCACAGTGGTTCCAGCGCCAGCCACATACACAGAGGCTGGCGGGTTCAAACCCGGCGCGGGCCAGCTAAACAACAATGACAACTACAACAACAAAATAGCCAGGCATTGTGGCGGGCGCCTGTAGTCCCGGCTACTTGGGAGGCTGAGGTAAGAGCATCGCCTAAGCCCAGGAGTTGGAGGCTGCTATGAGCTGTGACGCCATGGCACTCTACTGAAGGTGACACAGTGAGACTCTATCTCAAAACAAAAAACAAAAAACACTCTCACCATGTCCCTAAAAATGTCTTCCTAACCATTTCGCACCTTTCATTTTATAATAACACAGTATCTCATATATGTTTCTTAAAATCTCCCCTTATAGACAACAAGGATCCTTAAGAATAAACTGGCTATTCTGGATTAACCACCAAATACTTCTCCCTCCATCCCCACCCTGTGGTTATCTCAACTTCCTCCCTGTGTACCTTACTGGGTGGAGTTCAATGCCTTAGGTTCTTGACCTACTCCCGTTCAACAAGGGAGTCTGGGAACAGTAACTTCTCATTTTGTTTGGCCTGACTGTACATCATGATGATATCTCAAATCACCTATGGCAAATCACCTTGCCAGTGACCGAATTTTGCATATCTCAGTACAACTCAGTAGCTCTACACCAACATGTCCACATTTACAGTAAGGAATGAATTAACTGTTTCTTGGGGGGAAAAAGTCTCCAAGGAGAAAGTGAACAGCTGCAATTGGTGAAAGAAGTAAAAGAAAGGAATATAAAAGAACGATGCTTGAGAACTCTCCAGACTACATGCAACTGTCAATGCCTGGGCATCTGTTGAATGAGCAAAACAATAAACAGAGAAATTTCAAAGTTGGAAAGAGTAAAATTTCTTCTTTCATTATTTCTACTAGCCTACAGCGATTGAGTATTTTCTGGAACAGTGCTATTCAGCAACATTTTTGACAATGATAAGAGCATTCTGTTAATTTGTGATATCTCTTAAGGAAACCACTAGCCACAAGGCCATTGAGCACTTTGTTTTCTTTTTTTTTTGAGACAGAGCCTCAAGCTGTCACCCTGGATAGAGTGCTATGGCATCACAGCTCATAGCAACCTCCAATTCCTGAGCTCAAGCGAGTCTCTTGCCTCCGCCTCCCAAGTAGCTGGGACTACAGGCGCCTGCCACAACGCCCGGCCATTTTTTGGTT
>CAUYON010113320.1:0-37422 GCA_963573935.1 Arctocebus calabarensis
ATAGCCTAAGACAGAGGCCTTGCCAAATCCTTAACACACGGCACTAGGCACGGAAGCACATCACATAGCCTAAGACAGGCCCTCCACCCATGCTTAATTTAGTTAAAGAAGGGGGATATGTGAGGGCCCAAAAAGGGGGTCCAAACCAGGCTTAAATATCGAAACACAGCCTGGGGACATCTACCCACCTCCTCCCAGCACAGAGAAATAATTTTCTGGATTGACCCCTCCCCTCCCTTGCACACTCCCTGTTGCAGCCCAAACCACAACTTCCTGTTGGCCTAGCTTTCCTACTGGCACAAAAGTTAATTCCATGCTGAAGCTTAAAATGGCGCCTGCCCCCGCGCCTGCACACAAAAGGTAGGCGCCTGTTCCCGAGCCCGCGTAACCAGCTAATAGCCGGAACTTCAAACCTGCCTATCAGCAAACAACACGCTCCCTTATATCCCGCCCCTTCCTCCCCCTACTTACTTGTAAGCTTTAAAAACTGGCTTTCTGCCGCCATTAAACAGACCTTGACAAGAAACCTGCTTGGTCTCGTTCTCTCTTTCTCGCCCATTCTTTTTCAGGCTCGGTCCCCCTCGCCCCCACGAATAACCGCGTCCCGCGGGACGGGACAATATACTTCGGAGAAAACCTAAAAGAAAATATTTTCATATCCTAATGTTTGTACTTGTGAATATGTTATTTTACCAGACAAAAGGAACTTGGCAGATATGATTAAGGATCTTACCATGGGAAGGTTTTGCAGAAATATGCCTGTGGGCCCAATATAAATAGTAAGGGTCCTTATAAGAAGAAGGGGAACAGAAAGATGAGAAAATGCTCGGCTGCTGGTTTGAAGATGGCGGCAAGATCACAAGCCCTGGAATACAGGCTGCTCTAGAAGCTGGAAAAGGCAGGAAACCCCCCTTCTCCCCTAGCACCTGCAGAAGGAACGCAGATCCACCAACACCTTGATTTCAGGTCATTGAAACTGATTGTGGACTTCTGACCTCCAGAACTCCAAGATAATGAACGGGTATCGCTTTAATCTAGTTTCATGGAGATTCATTAGAGCAACAACAGAAAACTAATACAATGTTTAACTTTTTAAAAAAAACTTTGCTTTCAGTCTTAAAAAATTCTAAAAGTTTGCCTGTCCTCACTTTTTCAATGGTTTGGTATTTTACCTTGTTTAGTGGGATTAAAATGTTTCAGCTATTTTCATTTCAAAATTTCTCAACTGACATTAAGTATTAGGGAATCATTACATCTAGGGTGTTTTGAATTCCACATATATTATGGCATGAAAAGGAACCAATTTCACCTTGCCCGACTTGCATAAAATTTCTATAACTTTACCATGTAAACAGAACAAAGGCTAAATAAATACCAGGCTATACTTTAATGAGGGGGCGGAGAGAATAAAGATAATTTAATAGAGTGGAAAATATTCCACTGAAAGCCCACTTTTATTTTAAACAACTTTCCCTATCTTCAGAAGAGACACATAAACAAAAAAGAAATAGAACTTCTTGTGGGTTTTGATGTCTACTTATTATTTTCAAGAACTGCTCTTCGAAAAGATAATCCCTGATAGACAAACTTGAATTCCTACAAGGAATGATACATCCAACCATATTAGGAAAAAAAAAAGTTAGTACACAATGGTTTTTAAAACAGGCTGCATCTTTCAGCCGGAAGCCATAGTAGCCTCTTTTGAAGCCAGAGATGTCCCCTGCTTACTCTTCCTTTTGCTTCTATTCATACCCATTGGCATACACTTCCAGGGAGCCAACTGGCAAAGCAGTTAGAGTGGAGAATTTTCCAGGCTGTTTTGAGAAGATGTAGTGAATAACAAGTGTGGGAACTGATAGACAAAAAATCAGTGAATGCTTTAAAGACCAAAAGAACAATTTTTTTATGGACAACCAACAGCTTCCAATTAATTATTTCATGTCACTTTTCATAACTTCTCATATTTGCTTTTAAGTCATCCATAGGCTCAGTAGGATGAATATTGGACAAAATCATTGCTCCATTGTTTTCACAAATTCTGAAGAATACATTTTTTAATTTGTGGAATCATATTGAGTGTTTCTGTTTTAAAATATATAACATTTTTTCAAAAGTTTGTGATAATGTTAATACACCAGTTATCACTGAAAATTTATGGGCATTATTCAATCATATAAAAAATAAAAATGTAAAAAATCCACTTTGATTATCTGACAGTTTTATTGATTGGAAACTGATCTCTGCTGAAACAATAAGAAGTTCATTTACCATCCTGACATGTCTATTAACTAGTCTTCACCAACCAGACCCACCAAGATGCCGTAAGCAGCTGGGCCACTGGTGTTAACTCTGACATACTCTCAGATTATACAAAATCCTGGGGTGAATATTCACTTTATTCTTTTGGCCTCCCAAAATTTGAACATTTTGATTCCATCACTTTTTTTTTTAATTTTAAAGTTGAATATTTTCTAATGGTTCCCTTAATGCATGGACTTTGAAAAAATTAAGTTAGTCAAGGTATGGCTTTTAAATAATTTAGTATTTTTGTGTTTAATAACATAGTTCACATAGAAAGACAAAAGTTTGCATACATTGCTATTTCATAATTAATCATATTTATATTTTGTGTTTTGGAAGTTTTGCATTATGTTTGACAATATAAGTCATTGCTAAGACAAATCCAAGTGAAGATTTTTACTTTAAGTTTTAATTTCTTAGGAAACATTAATTTTTAGTTTGACTTCCTCAAACCAAGTTGTAATAAATCATGAACATAAATTTTAATAATTAGGGAAGTTCTAGCAAACTGTGCCTCACACGACTTCGTAAGTAGAATAAAAAAAAATAATTTGGTAAACAGGGGATTTAACAAAGAAATGTAACAAAGAAGAGATTCAGGACATCAACTTTACTGCATTCCCAAGGAGAATCGAGTCCTGATGTGATTAGGAGAACAGGTTGACCCAAGGAGATGATGGCTAAGTGAAAAGTAGGTGTAATAGTGATACAGGACAAGTGGCGCCCAGCCAGCTCGCTGGAGCTGGGTGGTAGTGACCCCTGTCTCTGCCTTGGCAGTGTTAGTGCAGTAGCACCAAGCAGAGGAACCAGCCAGGCTGGAGGGTAGCAGGGTCCCCTCCCCACCCCACCCCCGGGCCCCCCAGGGAGGCTGTAGTAGCTGGAAAGGCCAGACAGTTACTGTGAGACACTAGCACCGGCACCTGAATTGGGAACTCCCCATTTCCTAGGCTGGTCAATTTCATGTACGTTTCCCAGGCCTGGTCAATTTCATGCAAATTTCCTAGGCCTGGGAATGAAAGGGATTGTAGCCATTCACTTGCTACCAAGCCACACTAAATGTCACTACAGTTGGCCCTTGCATTCTAAATGTAACTAAGAGGGCCCGTGCATGCTGAATGTAACAACCCAGCCCCACTAAATGTAACTACAGAGGGCCCGTGTATGCTGAATGTAATTACCGAGTCCCCGCTAAATGTAAGTACAGAGAATCCCAGGCGACTATATACACCACTGGACAAAGAGCCTGGAGAGACAGAAAGGGAAAGAAAGAGCTTTTCTCCCCCAAATGGGATTTTTCTCTGCCAGGAACTTTGATGTTTTTGTATTCTTTTCTGTAAATAAATCCTGTCTTACCACTGAGCTGTGGTCCATGGATTCATTCTTTGAATCACCAAGACCAAGAACCTACTGAAGACGAAATTCCGATAGCAATAGATTATGATTGAACCCATGAGGGAAAAAGCAAAATAGGCATGTATTTGTCAGGGTTCTCCAGAGAGACAGAACCAGAATGATACATAGAGAAATATAAAACATGAGAGAAGATTTATTAGGGGAATCAAATAACACGATATAGAGGCTGAGAAGCCCCATGATAATAAGCCTTCTGTGAGGTGGAGAACAGGGAAGCCTGCAGTGCCACCCAGTCAAAAAAACCTCACAACCAACAATGCTGATGTTGTAACTCTCAGCTCCCCTCATGTTCAAGAACCCACAGGACTGCTATTGCAAATGTTGAAATCTAGCATCAAAGAACCTGGAGTCCTGAAGTCCAAGAGCAAGAGAAGAGGGTCCATGTTAAGGCAAAACCACGGCCCACTGGATGGTGATAGCTAATAAATCTCAACTTGACAGTTATCAGTAGCATGATATAGATCCTAATTCTCCTTGCTTAAAGAGCAAGTACATATGCTTGTCATCTTTTAATTTGTAATGAATTAAATACTTTTATAGTACTAAATAGATTCTATGGTATGGAAAGACTAAAAAACAACTTTCTTGAATGTTGGCTTAGGAAGACGTACACATCCAAATTTGGAAGTAGGGCAGGAGGAAGAGAGCAAATTCTCATGAGAACAGCATCTATTGTCAAGTATAAAGACAGATAAAAGGATTTATTTCCTTCTCCAACTCATATGCATATTATAAAAGTGTTTTAATTAAAATATGTATATATGACTAATTTTATCAGGAGGCAGGACTACCTCCAAATCAATAGGTCCAATCATGATGTTATCAACATGGTGGACTATCATGATATTTTATAAACTGGAGAAACACCTACCAATGTCCTTTCAGATTAGACAATTATAGAATGTCATAGGGTTGAAATAGCTCTGAGGGAGGTCAGTGGATGGCTGTGGAAATTGAAAGTCCACTACTGCTTTGATGCTGTTTTTAGTAGGAGAGATGTGTACAGACCAAGCTGACTCCATTTTATTAAAACTTATCCATCTTTTTCTTCAGCCTTCATTACGCAGCTACATGCCAAAAGCATTAAGTAACTTACTCCTTCCTCCACCCCTCGTCCTTATGTCTGCCCCCAGTGAGAGCAGCTCCTTCCCAGACTAGCCAAGGACAAGTATTACTCAGTCCCCTAGACTTCTATCAGCTCACCCCACACCCCCTCCCTTTTTCCTTTCTGTACCCTTAATAAAACCCTCCTTTTCGAGGCTGTGGGCTTCTCTGTTTTCCTGCTGTGCCAGGTGTGAGAGGCCCCCAGCCCGGGCTTGTAAATAAACCTCTTGCTTTTCCATCAGATTTAGTCTCTCAGTGATTTATGTGGGGGATCCCTTGATTTGGGGACAACAGAGAGAAGAATTCTCAAGATCCATAATTATATTAACTTGCTTATATTATAAAACTATATTAACTTGCTGTAGGAAAGAAAATACCTCTATAGTAGCATTAGCAAGCATAGTCTCTATATGATACAGATAATGATAATCCATTGATCCATTGTAATTCTCCAAGGCCCATCACTTTTTTGCATGGACCAGATTAGAATGGGAATACGTTAAATATCACCATCCCTTCATTCTTTCAATCCTCAAAGGTGGCACAAATTCCAGCAGACCAGGACTATATTACCTTTGGTGTCCATCTGGTTTTGTAGGTAAAAGCAAATCTAGTGCCTTCTATTTAACTGATCCTACTGTAATAGCTCTTGCTGTATTTTTTGGAGAAGAAATATAGAATTCTCTCCTGTTTGATTGTGTTTACAGTAAACTGTGCATTAAGGAACTGGGAAAATAACTCTGGATATGTTCAGCGACAAAACTGGTGAATCACAGACCAAATTTTACTGGTCCCAGTCCAGTATTTATTTGGTCTGCATATACCACTAATCTAACTGGCTGGTTATTGGGCTTTTCTTCAACTAATCCTGGAGAATTTAGTAAAGGTATTTCTTTCCTCACTTCACAGTCAACCCAGTAAGTGACTAGAGTTTTCTTTCTTAAAAATTAGAAGAAATATTTTCAATATACATTTTTGGCAACATGACAAGATCTTTTGAAGATCTAGTTTCATGGTGTGTGTGTGTATATATATACATATTTTTATGCCATTAACATATATAACCTTTATTTGTCAATTAAAAAACAAATAAAATTTTAGAAAAGAAATTGTAGAGCACATACACCCCCCTCTGTATTTGTAAAGGGGCTTAAATCTGGTAATTGTCTCAGGGTCCATGACTCTCTAATGTGTTTCTTCAAGTCAAACTTCTAATCACCACTACCGAAGTCCCCGTATGACCTTCACATTTCTAAATCCAATGGTCAATTATCATTCCTCATGCTCGTTCACCCTCAACTGCAAGTGATTCAAATAATATGTCTGTCTTCTTTGAAAGACTGTCTGTCTTCAATGAATATGACAATTAATTCAATTAATATGTCTGTCTTCTTTGCTTAGCTTCCAGAATGCTCAACAAGATGCACACTTCCTCTGTACACTGTGGCCACCTTGTTCCAGTCCTCAGTTCCTTGACTTCTAATATTTTTAATCCCTCCAAGATTTCTGTTCTTAAATCTTGTTTCATTTTTATCTACTCTCTCTGGATGACTTCACAATGATTTGTGCTTCTCCTAATTATTATATGTTATTGACTCACTGATTTTTATCTCTAGTTCATCATGGAGACAGTCATGTCTCCTGATCTCTAGGTTTATATACTCAATAAAGTTTTTTTTTAAATTTTAGATTAATATGAGAGTATAGATAATTAGGTTACATTGTTTGTATTTGTTAGGTAAAGTCCGAGTTGTAGCTGAGCCCTTTTCTCGGGGGGTGTGCTGTACACCCTTACACTGTGCCTATTAGGTCAGAGCTTACCAATCCCCCTCCCACTTCCTCTCTCCTGACTCCTTTCTCCCTCCTTCCCCCCTCCCTTGAATTCTATTATGTTTTCCTCTCATGTGGACATGTTGTTGTTCATCTATTGGTATCATATTAGCAATTAGTACATTGGATACTTGCTTTTCCATTCTTATTATATTTTACTAAGGAGAATGTTATTCAGTTTTATCCAGGTAAACACAAAAGAGATAAAATCTCTATCATTTTTATGGTTCAATAGTATTCCATAGTATAAAGTTCTTGATATTTCCATTTGGATTTCTGATAGACATTGAAAACTTAATTGCTCACATTCAAGCTTCTCATATCCCATATCTTAATGGCAATTCCATTTTTTTCCAATTGCTTAGACAGATAACACGGGTTATAGTGACTGCTTTCCCTCTCAAATTCCACAAGTAATCTCTGAGCAAATCCTGTAAACCCAAAAGCCCAGCCTTGAAAATATCTAATATATTTATAATTTCACTACTTTTCACCCTTTCTGTTGTTACGCATCTTCCTTCCAGTCTAAGACATCATCCTTTCAGCATGAATTATATATACACACTTCTAACCAGTCAATCTCCTACATAGACTCTCTGTTTGGGCTATTTTCATCAAAGCAGTTTTATTTCAAAACACAAGGCAGATCACAACACACCTCTTCTAAAATCTTATAGGAAATTTCTGTCTTTTCAGAGTAAAGGCAAAATTTCACCCTCACAATGTCTTATGAAAGTGCTCCATAATCTGTGCTCCATAATGCCACCCAAACTACTTGTGATACTTTATCCCTCACTTTTCATCTTAGTCAAGTTATTAATTTCCTCTTGCCACCATAATAAATTATCACAAATTTAGTGCCTTAACAAAAAATTATTCTCCTTTGGGTCTGGAGATCACCAATCTAAAATCTCTTGAAACTGGTGCCAACGTGTCAGCAGAAATAGTTCTTACTAAAAACCTTACAGGCAGAATCGGTTTCTTTGACTTTTTTAGTTTCCTACCACCACAAGTATTCCTTTTTCTTTTTTTGGCCATTTTTTCTTTCATCTTCAAAGTGTTTCCCTCCAATCTCTGTTTTCATTATCACATCACTGTCTTTCCTGAAACCCCTTTCATCCTCTCATAAGGACTTTTGTGAATACAACAGACCCACATAGGATATTTCAGGATATTTTTCCTATCTCAAGATCCTTAATTTAACCACACTTGTAGTCTCTTTTATCATGTAAAACAGCATGTTGACAGCTTCCACAGATTAGGATGAGGGCCTCTTTGGGAGCCATTGCTCACCAACCACACTCGCTAAACATCAGAGGTGCATACTGATCTCAGATGCTGGGCACACTCCTGCATCAGACACTTTCCCATGTGTCTACAGTGCTCTTTTCCAAGATAAGGCCACATGAATTTGTTCTTGAAATATTTTCATAGCTACTCCATAGAGCTTTAAGCATGTTCTCTGGATCTCCCTATTTTTCTTGATGCTTCACTTTTTTGCCTTGGTATTTACCACTATCTAAGGTAAAATATGTTACATTTATCATGTTTCATGTCTGACTCCTTTATTGGAATCTAAGTTTAATGTCTGACTCCTCTACTAGAATCTATGTTTCTTCTGACTTCTCTACTAGAATCTATAGCTTCAGTTATTTGTTTTTTCTCAAGAGCCTACAACAGTGCCCAGAATATAGGAGATGTGCAATGTGCAGTAGCTGTGAATGACTATTAAATGAATTGGGCAAAGTGTATGACAGAGTCTATGTCTACAGGCCCTGCCATTTTGCACCTCCATTTCGGAAACTCTATCTGAAAAAAATACCACCCAGGGCTCTTTAGATTTGGATGAGTTATCCAACATGATGTAAATCTCAAATATTCTTCTGTATTAACAATTTTAAGTATAAAGCCCAATTAATATTAGCTATTTAAAGGCTAGTTAGAGAAATAAATTCACTGTTTCCAAATATGAACTTCTCATTGAACTTCCTATACCCATAAATAGCATCATTATAGTTTCAGGGATACAGGTTCAAGACTCAGGAGAACTGCCACCTTTTCTACAACACCTTTGAACCTTCATCTCTGTCTTAATCTGAGCCCTAAAGAATTTGGTTCTGAACAGAGATGTGCCTACAGGAATCATACAGTGGAAGGTTATTATAAAGGAATGGCACTTGTAAGGGAGCATAGAACAAAGGATTGGTCAGGGAGTAAAATGTGATACTTATAAGTGAAAGCTCATCCAATGCCATAGTATCTCTGGAGCTACAGGGGCCCATCAGAGTTATCCCGAATCATGACAGCGGTATTGGCCTTTGTAAACTTCCCCCCTGTGCATTGTCCAGCCACTGAAGGAAGTATATGATCTTGTATGTACAAAGTAGCTCTCATAACCAAGTGTGAATCCCAAATAATCAGACCACAAGTCATTGCAGCCAACAATGCTTGGCATTGGAGAATGAGAAGTCTTTGTTCTGAAGAGACTTCTAAGCAGCGGGCTGCAGGATTGGCCACGGTGTGCGACTTTCATCAGATCAGGGAATAAACCCAACTCTCCAGGGACAACACCTATAGCATTCTAGTTTTTCTCTTTTCTTAGAGAAACAAAATAGAGAAAATTAATAGAATAAACTGTAATCTCCATCCTGGCAACTGGCCTAGAGGCCAGGAGTGATTTTCTTCTTATTGCCTCAAAGAGTCATTGGAGATTTTCCATGTCTTCAGTGAGCCCTGTGCTTGGTCTATAAGACACATCTGGGAGAGTGACCCAATCCTCATTCCTGAGCCTCTAAACTGCTGATTACCATTGCTTTGCTCAAGCCTGGGTGGTGGTATTTGTTTATTTACCAACAAATTTAAGCATAAAGAATCACCCTACAGCAGGTGTCAGTAAACTGAGTCCCACAGCCAAATCCTGCCTACCACACATTAGGTAAATAAGGTTTCAAAAGAACATAGTGGTGAATTTTCTGCAGCTGTTTTCAGGCAGCTTTAAGGCAGAGTTGAGTAGTTATGACAAGCAATGTATAACTCATATATATTATGTGTCTCTTTCCCCAAAAGTTTGCCAACTACTACGTAGAGGATGTGTTTTCCCTGCCCCCAATGCATAATGGCAGTTCTTCCACATCCTAATAATTAGTATTGACCTCCCTGCCAATGGGGCCTTGGACATGACCTGGGGGCAGCCGCACCTTAACTTCCAGTTGCTCTCTTCCCATGTCTTCTGTGCGAGCACTCTCACTGGCGGTGAGGACTTCTGGATCACATAGCCTGACAATGAAGGACATGAAGCAGAAATTCCCCAAGTTGATTGTGGGGAGAAATGGGAAGTTGTGCCACTCCTGTCTCTATACTTTGGTATCTGAACCCCTTTAATGGGCACACTTTGCAACAGTAGATTTCTTTATAGAATGCATACCTCATCTTGGAGGATGCGAACCAATCCTAACAGAGTATCTCCTCCTATCTTTCACCTAAGCAATGCTTTCAAACAGATACTATTCTAGTATCTCTTACATGCTGTGATTAAGACTGGTAGATGCCCCAGTCCTGGCACCCATAGCCACACCGTTCTCATGGTTAGGTGAGGCCACTGCTTTGAGGCAACCCCATGCAATACTGTGCCAGTGATTGCTTTGTAAATCTGGGGACAGTGGTGCTGGCTGAGGCCCTGCAGGCCCCAAAGGGAAGGTAACAGCTGGATAGGTGTTCATGTTAGTAAAAATTAATGGCTGCTGCTTCCAGGACAAAAGAAGCCCACTATTACCAATTCCTTTAAGTGGATGGTTGGTCTCCTTGAGTACCAGTGCAATATCAGAGTGTCAGCACTGTCTGTTGCTGGCAGGATACTCAGGTTACTCAGCAGCAGTTGTTCCTGAGATTCAAAGGGAGATCAGAAGTGTTTTGACAACAAAATGCATCACATGGGTTTTTCAGTGTGTAATGTTAATAATCTTACATCCACAAAGTGATGATTCACAGTCTAGTGTGTCCATACACTGCCAATGGGTATTCAGAGCTTCCAGAACACTGTGTTGCCATTTAGAAACAAGAATTACTGGGAAAAGATGTAAGGTGTGTGCTAGGATGCTCACGTTGAGCCCTCCAGATTGACCTACCCCATCCTCTACACCATGGTTTCCAGATGTCTTCTGTATCAACTGTCTTAATGGACTCCTTTGCCCATCTCTTGTCTTTGGCTCACATAATATCCGTTAAGGAGTTTGGAGAAAGGAGGGTAAGTTTGGGTACTTGTTCTCACAGCTCCCACCCACAAAGGACTCACTCCTCTAAGATTGCAAAAATTAATCATCTTTCTCCTTCTGCCTAGAATGCTGCAATCTCAGTATTTCTGATATTAAGTTCTGTATGACACCTTGTGGTTTACCTCATTTAAAGCTAAGTAAGTGATCTAGTTATTAAACCCTCTTTAAGTATTCAGAGCATTTCATCTTTTACCTGCAGGGATCCTGACTGATATAATGTATTTTTAAAATGCAGGTAGGGGGATTTTAATAAAAGTGAATAAATGGAAACCCAGAGGTTACTAGAAAGTAGATAAAAATTCTAATAAAAAATGTTTTGTTGATACTGAAGTGATAACCTCAGCAAGTGATAAATCCCAATGGATATAATTAGCTGATAATATGTAATCTCTTGCAAGAAAGCTTTTTAGATTGGAAGCTCCAGGAATACTAAATCAAAGTTAGATGTAATCTGCTTTGACTGATGTTGTTACACAGCTAATTGTGTATGTTCATAACAGAGGAGCAATCCAATTAATGTTTCAAGTACAAATCTACACCTTCCTCTACCCCAGTCAGAGCAGGCAAACATTTTCACTACTGTCCTCTTTGTAATCCCTATTAACCTCGTGCTTTATATTACCTATCTGTCACCACAATAGTGACAAATAATCAAGACCACACAACATCACTGGCTTAAACAAGAACTGTGTATTGCTCAGATGGACAGAGTCACCTGTGACTATACCAAGTAGTTTTGCTGATCTTGGCTGGGTTTGCACACATGACCTTAGGCTGAATTTGGGGCAGCTCAGCTATTCCCCACCCTCCAGCAGGCTAGCCACAGCAAGTTCTCACAGCAATGGAGGAAACTCAAGACAAACAGTGGAAGGACAAGAGGGCTCTTGAGACCTCGACTTGGAAACATACTGTGCCCTCAGTCGAGTGCTACTCAGCAAAACACTTCACAGGGTCAGCCCAGATTCAAAAGGTGTGAAATGATCTCTACTCCTTTTATGAAAGGAAAAGCAGAGGATAGATAGCAAAAGAATTGAATGCAGAGAAGGAAAAGTGTGCGGGGCCTCCAGCCACTTTGTACACCTTCTTTCATACCTCATCTTCTATCTCTGCATTTTTCCCCACCATCCAATGCTCTTATCTCCTAAATAAGCATTCCCATTTTAGATGATTACAAACGTAGTCCATCCTGATTGCTAGAAACAGGGGCAGAGACAAGGAACAGTATGAAATTAGAGTTTATATTAAAGACACATAGAAAATTGAGCCATGAGCTTCAGGGAGCATAAGGATATGTCTATGGTCAGTGGCAGACAGGACTTCAAGCTTTGCGCTTAGGATACGAAGTGCCAAATTCTCTCTCTCTGTTCCCTGTTTAGATTCATATCTTTTCATTCCAGGATACCACACTTCCCAGCATCCCACACCTCAGCCCCACTCCGTAGCCTTCATGGAGCAGGACAGCTCTGTGGCTTCCTTGAGCAGGACAGAAAGAGTGGGGAGCTATAAGTTAAACAGCAGTCAGATGTGGCGAGAGTTCTGGTAACATGGTTATAATACAGATGCTTTTCTCATTATTACAATTATCATCATGAAGACTGCTTTTTCCCTTTTTATGATTCAAAACTGCTGCATGAAATGAGTCATACAAAGAGGAAATATAAACTTCTGATGTGACTTCATTCAATGAGGAAATGTCCTCCCTCCACTAAACTGTTACTCCTTATAACAGCAGCAGCCATCATGATAATAACATTCACATTTCTTCAGCGATTTACAGTTTTTATAACACTGCCACATACTTGTTTTATTTCCCATCACTGTTCCTAGTCACAGGTCTCCCATTGCTGGAAGATGTAAACTCAGGAACAGATCTGTACTGCCCTTAGCACAGTGCCCAGCTGTAGGTCATGTTCGAGTCAGAGCTGCTCCAGACCAGAAGGTTCCAGGGAGACCCCAGACCTGTGTCAGCACCTCAAAGGGGAAAGACCTGGCGGGGGGATGTGCAGATGCTATATGGAATTATATATATGTATTTATATGTATATATGTGTATATATATATATGACAGTTTCACTATGGTGCCCTCAATAGAGTGCTGTGGCATTGCAGCTCACAGCAACCTCAAACTCTTGGACTCAAACGATTCTCTTGCCTCAGCCTCCCAAGTAGCTGGGACTATGGGCACCTGCCACAATGCCCAGCTATTTTTGGTTGTAGTTGTCATTGTTGTTTGGCAGGCCCAGGCTGGATTCGAACCCACCAGCTCTAGTGTATGTGGCTGGCGCCTTACCCACTTGAGCTACAGGCACTGAGCCAGGAATAATATATATTTTTATATTCATTATTATTCTCAAACATTATTGTTCATCAAAATGTATCTGTTTTGTATTATTCACATATATTATTGGACATATTTATATTATTTAAATGCATTTGCTAAAAATGAAGATTTTAGCATATCTTCCTCCAAGAGCTGGAGAGAGGAAGCCAAGAAATCTGAAATTGAGAGAGTAACCAAGGGGGTTCTAATGAACGTTTTCTATCCTATTTGACCCATCACAGTATCTGTGGACAGCTAGTAAGGGGGGGTGTTTTTTTCCACAACACAACATACCTGACAGTGTAATTGATCACATGATAGTTCTAAGCAAGTATGTAAAAACAAGTGAGACAAAAATGGACCTATGTTCCTGGTTTTTTGAAATGCACTAAGTATTTTTTTCAAATTTACAAAATAATTTACTAAAATATAAGTTGTTATATTTAACTTCAAATTTGAATACAACTTTTTTTCATCTTATTATTCATATTCAGAGGCTTTGGCAGAAGGAAATTTACAAATTGTCAGATTGAATGAGAATGATTACCCCAAAAAGTTCTCCCGAAATGAAAGGAGCTGAGCATCTCCCGGGCATCAAGTCTATAAGAGGAACTTCCACAAATATCATCTTGCTTCATAAAACATGAGTGGTCAGGAGATTGGGCTCTGGGGTCATTTGCCTGAATGTGAAGCCTACCTGTGCCAGTATTTTTGTGACTTTGGTCAAGTTACTTAATTATTTTACTTTAGTATCATATCTCTAAATTAATGTAATAATGTGACTGACTTCAGTGAGGTTTGAAGGGAGAGAAAGAGAGAACTCAGTCAAATGAAACCCATAGAGAGAACACATAGTAAATCCAAAATAATTATAAACTATTGTAATTATTTTATAGGTATATATTCTATCCATTATTAGTCAGAGGTCTATTTTCATATTTCTCAAAATTAAACTGATATGTTTTTTGCCTTCATTCAGGGTGATTCACTTTTAAAATGAAGTACAGATAGTCCCCAACTTACAATGGTTCAACTCATAATATTTCAATTCACCATGGTGCAAGAGCTATTTGCCTTCAGTGGAAACTATAAATCACAAACTCATACAAGAATTTTGGTTTTCACTTCCTGTACACACATAAATACATTCATAATTAGTCATAAATTCATAAATTACATGAAATATTTAATATTTTATTATAGCTTGTCATGGTGGCTCATGCCTATAATCCCAGCTACTAGGGCAGCTGAAATGGGAGGACTGTTTGAGACCAAGAGTTCAAGACCAGCTAGGAAAACATAGCAAGACCCCATTTCTAAAAAAATAAATAAATAAATTTTATTATAAAACAGGCTTTGTATCAGATGATTTCGTCAGACTGTAGGCTAATGCAAGTGTTCTGAGTATGTTTAAGGTAGACTAGGCTAAGTTATGATGTTTTATAGGAAAAGTTTACTAAATGCATTTTTGACTTACGATTTTCATCTTACAATGGATTTATGACAACGTAACCCCATCATAAATCAAGGAGCATCTGTGTTAAAATATGATAAATTAATTTAAGACACTAGTTTAAAATTCTGAAAATTATTATTTTCATTATTATTAATCTTTGATCCCTTTTCTACCTGAGTAGCAAGGGTGATATTAGCAATAAACTGCTAATTATAAATTAGCACTGTAGTTTATGTTTACTTACAGCTTACACTGCTTACCTTGATAATTACATTAATCCACCTCACTCTCTTGACTCCTCAGAGATCAATCTTAAACTCTGAAAATAAAATATGCAATTTAGAATTCTATCATTGAATTCTACTACACTTTATTTAAAGGAGAAAAAAAATCACAGATTCTCTCTTGCCTTCTGCTGAAAATAATTTTTAAGATTAACTTCATGCCTTGCTTTCAATCATTTCACCATGGAATTCTTCTGGGGTAAGACCTATTTTGCATTTTAACTAGGGGCCTTCTTAACCTTCTCTCTGATGCCTTTGAAGCACTCTGTGGTGACCATAAAGGGCAAACAGTAGGGAAAAGGGACTGTGGTCCTTCCTTTGTCTCTTACTCCTTACAGTCTTTTTAGGAGGAGGGCGGGTTCTCTGATTAATTTTGTACCCTCAAGTTTCAGCAATCACGAGACAGATTGGTGGTCTGTTCTTCGAGGATTTCAGCTCTGCTCTTGTGCTTCTGTTAAACATGCCTGCAACAGGAAGCTAACCTTTATATTTTTATAGACTGGCTCAGAGTCAAAGCACATTGGCAATCAAAGGCCAGGATGGCATTTGAAAGGAGGATCACACCAGTGGGGCTCACAGTAGGAGTTCTCTGAAGCCTTCAAGTGTATCAATTGAAACCAGCCTTGTCTGCATATCATTTGTTCCCAAAATTCTAATACTGTTAGTGCACCAAATTTTATTCCCATTCTCTTTAGGCTTTATGTACACTGTAATTCACAGTATTCACAGACCTGAAGTATCTGGCCTTTATTTTGATTTTACAACTGCTCAAACTCCTTTAGGGTTATTTTACTGATTGATGTATATTTCATAGCCAGAAGGTGATTACCCACAATGCATTTTCCTGCTTAAACAAATTGGCAGTCAGATCAGATATTATAATACATTCTATTCTCTGCAGAGATGAGACTGCTAACTCTTCACCTCTGGAAATTTGAGATGTATAGCAGAGCTCTGGTCTGTTTCATTTTCAACTCAACTATCTTGTCTCCTCTGTGATCATCTTCCCCTCACTATTAGAGGCACATGTTAGCATGAGAACACAGCATTCAACTTTTATTACTTCTGTGCACTACAAGCCCTAACTCCTCCTGGATCTTTTACTAGCTGAAGAGGTAAGATGGGTAGAAATAGGAAACAAGACAAAGATTGGAAGGCATTCTAGCAGGAAAGGATTTTCTAATAGGAAGAGGGACTTTGTTGAGACAAAAGAAAAGAAGAGGTTTGTCCACTTAACATCACATCAGCCTTGTGATACTGGAGGTGATGTCACTGTCATAGCCTCTGCTCTACTGTGAACAAAATGCACCCATCATAGTCTCTACCTTTCTGCAGGAATTGTGGAGAGCACAGAACCGCATGCAGGGTTAAGACAGGAGCTGAAGGGAAGGCAAAATGGGAGAAAAACATCTAACTCTTCCTACATAAGGATAAAATACTCACATGAAAAGGGTATCAATACCAAAAATAATTCTAATGTTAGACTTCTCCACTATGTAATTCAGCCACGTAACAAAAGACCATTTGTACCCCCTAAATCTATTTAAAGAAAGGAAAAGAAATAAAAATAAAATAACTCTGATGGAAACAAGTGTAGAAACAAGCGTAGAAATAGGAAACAAGACAAAGATTGGAAGGCATTATAGCAGGAAAGGATTTTGACCCATTGTTTGTATGACTAGTGTATAAGACTGACAAATAACAATAACCTTTTGTTACACTGGATGGCATCCACCTGCCCACAGCACACAGTGGACATAATGAGGGTGTAATATTTAGCTCCTGAGCAGAAGCTAGTGGGATAGTCACTGGTCTCTAGGTTAGAAGACTGAAGTGTTCTCCTGAACTTCTATTGACAAACCTTGTGAGTTTGACCACCCTGTGTTACGAAATGATTATTAATAATCTCCCATGTTCCTAGAAAAAAAAATTCAAAATGTTTTGAAAAGCTAACAGACCTCTACGAATGTAAAAAATATCATTAGTAGGTTAATCACTGCCTGCAACAGAGTGCCTTTTGCCACACACTGCCCTTTGCTTATTTACCATCAGAGGTTTATCTTAAATTAATTTAGCTCAGCATTTTTCAAACTAGAAACATGAAACTTCAGTCCTAATGCTCGCAGTTAGGGAAGTAAAGCACCAGAAAGTTAATTTGCTTCCGTCACTGTTTTTGCTAAGAGCCTCCCTGGGAAGACTTCTCTATTTCTGACAACAGCAATGCCAGAATTTGAGAAAGTACTTAATTCCCTAGAACAGCTCCCTTATCTAAACTTGTCTTGGGCAAAATAATTAGCTTACCGAGTGTATTCTGTAAGCACCGACATCTACCTAGAATCATCTTTGACTTGAACCCTTGGGCTCACCATCTAGCTAAATTTAAAGGGGGGGCGGGGTGAGCATAGTAGCAGGGAATAAAGGTATTTAGAAATTATTCAATTTTGCCAATAAAGGGTATGGGCACTTAGAGATAGTAACTTAAACAAAAGTTAAAAACAAGTCTGATTTTTCTTGTTACCTGAAAGCCTCGGCCTTCTCTTCTTGGAATTGATTTGCAAAGGCCAACTCTACTCAAATGGATTATGACATGTGAGAGATGTAAAGTAATGTAACGAAGCAAGGTCTACAGCCTTATCCTAATAATTAAAAGTCCTGTTTTTTTAAAAGGTTACTCTGATATTTGCCATAAAAACATCCAGCAGCACATTATGAAAATAAAGACTGAGAGGATCACTTGGTAGTTTGTAGAATCACTTATAATAAGCTTTTATCCTAGTTTCTTTACTGTTTTAAAGATGCAGATTTGAAACTATGACCATAGTCACTTTTTTTAAATGAATATACTTGAAATTTTAAAGAGAAGATTACTTTATTTTCAGTAATGAATTATTCAGTTGTCCATGCTTAGTCCTATAAAATCTTTTATGGAATTTGACAAGGTTTTAAGATCATATTAACCACTAACAGTCACGATGCATTTGTATTCTAACTATATTAAATGCATTCTATTTCTTTAAGTTTTTCAATGTTGAAAAACATAAAAGTTATCTCTTTGGACAAAAAAAAATAATAATAATTTTCATATAATTTCAAAGTGAGCGGAAGGCCTCTGCCATTCCCATGACTCTGTAATTCAAATTAATTTTGTTCAAGTAAAAACGCCTCATTTTGAATTTTTATAAATTGTGTCTTCATCAGCTATCTTAAATCTTCTTTGGAAAAGAAGTGACATTGAAATAAATAATTTTCCCAATAAACATTAAAAGATTTAGTAAATCCGCTGCCTTGCTAGAGAAAGAGCACCTCTATCAGAATAGGTTAGGCATGCCACAGTAATAAACAAACCCAACATTTCAGAGGCTCAGCACAATAATAGATTCCTTTTTCTCGTGCTTTGTGGATTTTAGGCTCTTCATCTCAGTCCCTCTGGGTCCAAGGTAATGACACAGCCAATGTTCTGAACTCTGGGAGTCATTCTGCATACAGAGGGGAAGGCAATGCTCCAGGAGCCTTGGATCTAAATTAAATGTGAAGGCCAGAAATGACGCATAGCATTTGCAGTCCCAACTCAGTGGTCAGAAATGAATTTGTGGCTCTGTCAGAGAATAAATAAACAACCACGTGCCCAAAACTGGGGGAGAAAAAGTCATGTGCTGTAAGCAATCCTAATGCCCAGCAGAGCCTTCCCATCTGTAGAACAAACATTCTTTTCACTCGTCATTTCACTAGCAAAATATCCGTACATCCTCCCTGCGTGAGGGGACATACGGCTTGTTCCTCCACTCATGCCATGAAGGTCAGAAGCTTGGATCTGGGAGGGATGGCCTGGAAATGTCTGAATCAGGGGTATCCTTGTTATTAACCTATTATCTCTCAGCTTAAATCAGACCTCTTTAGATTCCAGTTTGATCTGTTGGTATATGAAGATTCATTCCTACTGTGTTTTCAACATCAAAACTTATGATCTTGCTCTTCTTATCTTTGTATAGAGCCCAAAGACATTGGGCACTTCAGCGACCTCAAAGCAGACTATGGGAATGTGACCAACAGCATGACCTATTCTACCACACCCAGCAACCAGAACATCATCTTTTCATCAGTTACATCCAAGTGACCCTCACTGAGTAAAACAGCTGTGATTTTCTTGTCATTCTTCATCAGGTGGACCAATGACACGTTTCGTGATGGGAGATTTTGTCTGTTTGGCTTCAACTGCCACTTTTTCCCATTGCGTGGGAAGCACCTCCACAATAACTGGCCTGCAGGGCTGCGCCCAGTTGGGCTTTCTTGTACTGTTCATCGCTCCACTTCTGGCCCAGTAGACAATGTCGGAGCTTCCTGGCAATACAAAGTCCACATCACTCACTATGCTACTGGTGTCACGGGCCTGGAGAAAGGGAAGCAGTGTCATCTACTTCATAACACTCTGAGGTCCTAGAAACTGTATTTTCCCTTTTACAAACTGAGTTGCTCATTAGTCTTTAGACAGTTTTAGAAGGAAATTGAAAGAAAATACATGAGGCTTGCTTTTTGATCTAGTCAACTCACTCCAGTAATAGCTCTCCAGTCCAGCAGGGACAATTATTCAGAAAGGACAACTGAGGATACTTTGTAATCTTTCACTACTTGCAAAAGAGCCTCATTTTATCCCTCCAGAGATAATAGTCCCAGCCTCTTGGGGGCCATTCCAAAGTTTGTGCTCCATCTTCCTCCAAATTTTCCAGTCAGAGGGCTAAATTCCAACCCTGCAATAATTCCAATTTTGCTTCAGTTTTCAATTTCAATAGATTTCCTTAAAATATTCTCTATGTGATGCTTTAGTGTTTTACGTTTTCCTTTTCACTTCCTTAATACCTAGTTAGCAATGCTTTGTATTAAATTCTCTGTGAAAATTACTAGTACGTGTTCTGGCTCCTTACTAGGACCTGACTGATTTAATTTATACTCCTGGTTTGAAATCAGCTCCCTTTGGACCTTTAGACTAAGAAAACAGGTATTTGTTCTCAATCCTTCCTAAAACAATTGTGCATCAGAGGTAGGACAGCTGCAATAAATGCTTCTATGTAGTCAAAAGAATACGAGATACTAAGCAATTGAGCTTCTGGGATTGGGTGAAAATCTCTAAGGTAAAAGGAATGTTCATGATTATCCCAACCCTTCCCCTTAGGAAAAGAGCTCCAGTTGATGTTTTCCTTGACCCTTTGTCTCTAACCTTGGCAAGTCCTACATTTTCCTACATTATTCTGTTAATCCCCCTCTGAAGAGAGCATTGGAAAATAGTCCTTCTTTGTGTCCTCTGGAATACGGACACACAGAGAGAATTAAACATGAAAGAACTTTATTAGGGGTCGTGCGAAAAACCGAGGAAGGCACTAAGGGAAGATGGGAACCATCAGTCATGATGTAGGTCTGAGCCCATGAGGAAGATTGAGGAAAGAAAGTGAGGAAGGGGGGGAGGGTAGAAGCATCTTAAAATGCAGGACAACACTAAGAAAATGTTGGCAGTGATACCTGTGAGGTCTTAGACCGAAGTCCCTGCACAGTCACCGCACAGAGGAGTCCTCTCTCCCAGGAAAGTGCCTGCCTGAGTACCTCTGGCGTGTTCAGTCACTAACTGGAGGCAGCGTGGGGAGCGTGGTCTCAGTGCAGGTAGCCCTGTTTCAGATGGCAGCAGCCAGCCACGGCCCCATGCACCTGCAGTTCATGCTCTGCGCAGAACACCCTCCTGGCCTCGACAACACTTTTAGGACTGAGAAGGTTTCCCAGATTTTTTTTCCAGTATAAATGTGAGTATTCCAGGCTGGTTTAGTGTCCTAAATGTAAACATTACTGTGTTTTCTTTGCATGTAGAGATTTCCTGAAAGCTTAGTCTTATCTGTTTTATTCTAATCAGCAGTACATCCCAGTAGCCATACCCAGAGACCTTTCCAAATGGAAACTCTCCTCCAAACACAATTGCTGGTCCCTGAAGCTTATCAGGCTTCAGGAGAGGCCATTGTCTGGTCTCTTTCCCCTAAGCCATTTTGTCCAACTACACAGATTTATAGGGCTGCACCCAAGCCATTAAAAAGATGAGAAATAGATAGGAAAGTTGTACCTTTAATTTGATTCTTGCTTGTAGGCAGAGGTTTAATCTGATTTTGTTGCTCCAAGTATTTCTCTATTTGTCTTTTACTGTTTGGGATAGAAAATCAGTTACTTCTTCCAAACTTACAAATACCTGAATATCTGCACTCTGTTTTCTTTATTCTTGATTGCAAACCACACAATTCGGTTTTCTTGCTTTTACTGCCTTCTCAAATGGAGTGGCAAGCACAGCTAATAGAATTCTGACGACTAATAGCATTCTGCTTCCCACCTCTGCCACTACAGTACATGTCTCTTAGGTATACTATGGGATTTCCAAGTTTATTCAGGCAACAGTTTCACCAAATAGTTCCCTACTGCATAACAACGACTTTGCTTTTCCTGAACGGTTGTGCACTAGTGATTAAATACTAGTTCTGAAATGATCTATGTCATTGGTCAGGATGTCCCCCCAAATTTTCCAGAACACAGAAAAGTCACCCCTAATACAAACCTGGAGAGGGGATGAAATAAAATAATGTCGCAAACAATAGGACCTCCACAGGGCTTTTATTTAAAAATGTAGAATCATTAGTACCAGGTACAAAATCTTTCTCACTTTATTTAGCCTAATTTATTTTGCCATTAATATATTTGGGCCTAATAGCCTGAGCATAATTAAACCAGATTTCCAAGATTCAATAGAATCATCATTTATAATCTAGAGAGTCTGCCAAGTGCCGCACAGGGATGTGATTGTCAGGCACCCGCGGTCGGAGCAGAGCTGCTGGTGCCAGAGCCTTCCCCTCGGTGCCCCTCCCTCCTAACTGCAATAATGCAAACTTAACTCATGGACATGTAAGGAAGACCAATCATTCCAAACCTTTAAATATAGGCCGTACCAACCACCCGTTCAGCAAACCATTATCTTCAGCTGCCTTTACGTGTTGGTGGAAATGTTTGTTTCACTTCTCCACAATCCCCTCTTAAACCATAGAGAAGGAAGTTTCTGGCAGTAACTCCATCCCAGTCATGTGCTGTGTGACGGAAACTCTCTGTTCCTGCTTGGACACTTTCCTATGTGCTAATGGATAGGAGGTAAAGTGACTCCTCTGGTGGGCGGGATTCAGGCAAGCTTGATGTTTATGAGGATATAATATAGATAAGCAAACATAACGGTCTAATTGAGAACATCCAGGTTTCAACCTGTATCTTGACATAATTATTAATAGCACCCCTTTCATTTTTAAAAGTACCTCAAGAGTTTTTTGTGACCACTCTAACCTTCCCCCATAGTACAGGGCATGTATCTCGCCTCCCACATCCTCTTGGGTCCAAGCATGTTATCGGACAGACGTGGAGCTCACTACCACGCCTTAATTTCTTCTGAGTGATGAACTCTCTTGACTTCAAGAAGGCCCATGTGATGACTAATTCTTTTTATGTCAACTTCTCTGGGCTGTGGTACCCTGTTGATTGGTAAAACACTAGACTTTAGATGTTGTGAAGGTATTTTGTGGATGAGATTAACATCTACAATCTTTTGACTTTAAGTAAAGGACATAATCTCCCACAATCATATAAAGTCCTTAAGAGCAAAAGCTGAGATGTTTCTGAAGAAAGAATCTTATCTCAAACTCATAATGTGGACGTCGTACCTGCATGCCCAGCCTACTGGCCTGGATTTGCCAGCCCCCAGAGTCAAAATCACAAGAGTCAGTTTCTTACATTTCTCTCTCTCTCTTTCTCTCTCTCTCTCTCTCTCTCTCTCTATATATATATATATATATATACACATATATATAGATAGATAGATAGATAGATAGATAGATAGATAGATAGATATAGATATAGATATACAGAGGAGCCCAAACAACATATACACGTTTCAAGCAATATTATCTATTATTACTTTTCAAAATTGAACTGCAAGTACCATTCCAGGGCAGGTGTTTCCCATCTAGACATGCTACACGTATCCATTTACCTGCAATTTATCCACTTGTAGGGAACGATCATTTCACTTCCAACAAGGTCTCTTAAAATGTGCATACTTTTGGGGGCACTGTGCATACTTTGTGTGTGTGTATGTGTGTATAACCAATATAAAATCTTATCAGTGCCATTTCTCAGGACAATAGTGACTGGTACAAACTGCTGTTCTATGACTTTCCCATTTGACCAAGGATTTATCTATAATGACGAGGTCAGGTTCTTTTCTTAAATATTAAATAGCTTGAGCAATTAGAGTTAAATAAAGGCCAAAGCCTCTTCTTATACACTGGTTATCAGGTTATCAGAAGACTTGCTACAGTGAAAATGTGTTTTAGATGAAATTAAAAAAAAAATTGTTTTAGCAAGAAGACACAAAAGGAATATTACAACCTATTCTTTCAACAATTGCCAAAGACAGCTCTGTTTATCTCAGACTTCAAAAACCTTAGGAATGAAGGATTCACTCCAAGATGGATGAAAAAATACTTGAAGTCAGAATCATCCAGGCTTCTCGTGGCGTCAGGTGACAACATCTTCAGGAAGCCAGAGAATAGAGACATAATGTGCCCATAAGCCCTCGCTAGATTCAGCCTGCTCAGAAAAGGACAGTGGTGCTCACAACTTCTCTACAGCCACCTTCGTCACTTGAACTCCATACATGTCAGGGTAATTTCAACAACCTTTATTGTTCAATTTTTGTCTCTTTTTTTCAACTCTAAGTGTGAACTGTCTTCTCCTGAGCTGTGGACTCCAGATAAAGGTATGTGAAATGACAGCCACCACTACAGTACAGGTGATATTTATTTTAGACGCAAATCCCACTGAGTATCATAAAATGCAGTTAAAATACTTTATCACACAGAAATTTAACAATCACACATGTCATCAAGTCTGGATTATTATTGCTCTCATTACAAAGTCAACAGTAGACAAGACTACCAGGTATTAGCAGGAGAAAGAGATATAAAGCCTTCTTTTCTTAATTGAGTGGAAGATAAATAAGATTAAGCATAATTATAAAAAGGTAAATAATATGGGAAGAGCAATTGTAAATTGAAAACTGTTATTGTTTTAATTTTTAATGCTTTTAGGACACTTTTAGGTTTATAACAAAATTGAGAAGGGATAGAAAGTCCCCATCTACGCCCTGCACCCACATATGCTTAATTCCCCCCATTATCAACATCCCCCAGCAAAGTGCATTGGTATAGTTGATCAAAACACACAGAAACATCATCATCAGAGTCCATAGTTCACATGGGATTCACCCTATCCATGTGCTAATCTATTCTATAGGTTTGGACAAATTTATGACATGTATCTCCCATCATAGATCCCTCAGAGCAGTTCAACCGCTCTAAAAATCCTCGGTGCTCTGTCTATTTGAGTCTCCCTCCTCCCATCCTGCAGCAACCACTGATCCTTTTACTATCTCCATAACGCTGCCTTTTCCAGAATGTCTTACAGCTGGAATCATACAGTGTGATTTGAAACTGCTTTCTTTCATTTGATAATAATGCACTTTAGTTTCCTCATGACCTGATAGTTCATTGCTTTTAGTGTAGCATATGTGATTGTCTAGATATATCATAGTTTATTTATCTTTTCACTGGTGCCCTCTTAGACACCAGTTCCATTTTAACAATTCAAAACATGTATCATGAGTACGTATTGATGAAGACACTGAAAATGCAGCAATAACATGATAGTGGGAAAGGTAGATGAAAAAGCCAAACAAATAATGATATATAATCTACTAATATAATAGACATTTTCAATCATCTTAGAGTTAAAGGTGCTATGATGACATATAAATCAATGTGAAAGTAGTCGATGAGGATTCTTTTCTAAAAAGAGTAATAATGACAAAGGGTCTGTGAATGACAAATTGGCCTAGTCTTTTGCTTTTGAAATGTCTCTAGTGTGCCCTTTTGTTAAATGTTAGTTCAGCAAGTGTTAGTGTTTTATACCCTTTAGCACCTGGAAATATTAAGCTATCATCTCCCAGCATCTTTTTTCTTGTTAAAAACTTTGTTCTGAATGTAATTAGGAAGTCATCTCTCTTCATTCATATGATAGGTCTTTGCCTTGATGTTTTGAAGTTTCAATATAATTTTTCCAGGTCAGGATTTTTTTTATGTATATGGTATTTGAGATGTATTTCCTAGATAATCTTTAATTTCTTTTTAAATTTTACACAAGTTTCCAGTTTGGAACATTGATCCCATGCTGTTTATTCTCCAATTTTATAAATATTTAAACTTTTCACCTTTTCGGTTCCTTCTCTTTTTAATATTAACTTTCCTAATATGTGCATTTGTACATGTAAGTGTACGTACATGTGCATTTGTGTGTACATAGATGAGTACATAGGGACACCACTTTTTCTTACTGGATTCTAGCCTAATTCCGATACCTAATCTTACTAATTTTTTTATTATTGATTTTTTCCATCTTATAGTTATCAGTCTATTAAATTTCATTTATTAAATGAATATGTTCCCCTATTTTAATATTTCTTACTGATCATTTTCATATCCATTTACTACCTTGTTTGTTTGTGCTATATTTTGCTTCATATCATGCTAATATCTTTTATGGTTATTGAGTAAGAAGAGTTCTCTGTCTTTCCCTATCTCTCCCTGCCTCTTTCTTCTCTCTCTCTCCCTCTCCTACCCTTTCTATTCCCTACAGCCCAAGTTCAGAACCACATCTGTCTTGGAGGGCTTTGGTCAACCGATGATATTGAGCACCCAAGCATCACCACTAAGTCAGAGAACAACCTTCCTTAAACATATACTGTCTTTGTACTTGCTTTTTCCCTTATGTCACAGATGACATATAAACTACAACCTTAGGGTGTTTCTTTTCCTGAAGGTCGGAGCCTTCATCTGCTGCTTCCCCAGCGGAGTTCTTATTTCTCATTTCCCAAGAAGGTCACCCTTGCAGCTGCTCACTTGTTAGTGTAATTCTAAACATTATAACCTCGGATGATCAGCTTTGCACGATGTCTGCCTTTTGTTTATTTATTTCTGTTACACAAAGCTGTTTGCATTGATTTTTCTGGTATACAAGTGTGTCCTTCAGTATTCTCTCCTAAACATTCACCATCTTCATTATGCATTCAGTACAGAAACGTATGTAAAACACAGAGTTCATTGCCATCTTGGCTTGACTGCAGCAGCATGGGCCTCGGGGCAATGTGGATGCTGCTGTTCCCTTTTTTGCTTTCATGGACTTCAGAATATTCTTCAATGATCATGTACTTCTTTTGACAAGAGAAAAAGAAGGGATACATTAAAGATCTTAACAAAAAGGAAAGGTAGTTTATAATTGTATTCATTTGGTGACTTTTGTAAAAAATATTCATTGGGCTATTTCAGTTAGGCAGAAGAGAAAAATTTTCAAGTAAATTAGGCCATCAGACCAGCAGGGAAAAAAAATCTAAGTATTAAGACGAGGAAGCTGACTATGCTTCCTTACTTCATTAAGCTGAAACATTTCCATAAAATTAGCAATTGTTACTTCTGAGCATAGTACAAGTTAACAGTCATTTTCTAACCAAACATCAAAGGTAATTTTAGGTACTTCTTGATGATTTGTTTACAAAACCCCAAGCTGAGCAGTGAGTTTTAAAAATCTCCATTTCTTTGACACTGCTGTGCAGATTTGGCCTAAATTGTTCATCAAAATCTCAAACAGGCATAGTTGCACGAAAAAAATTATATGGAAAAAAAGTCCTATCAAGAAAAATAAAGGAAAAGGGATAGAATTTTTCTTATAAAAAAAGATGCTTGAGAGGATTCTTGCCAGACATCATGAAGATAGCTCTATCCCCGGCACAGTGTGTCAGATTTCAGCATGAAGATCTTCATTTTACCTCAGGTTTCTGTCCTTGACTACAAAATAAAATTTAATCGCTCATGTTTAAATAAGCAACTGTGTCAGAGTTTCTTAGTTGCAGCTATAACTGAGTATCATAGACAGGGTAATTTACAAAAAGCAAAAATGTACCTCTCACAGTTCTGGAGGCTGGATGGTCAAGATCAAGGTTTGGTGTCTGGTGAGGGCTGCTTTCTGCTCTCAAGATGGTGCCTTGAAAGTTGTATTTTTTTTTTCAATTTTAATTTAATTTTATTTATTTATTTTATTTATTTATTTTTACATATACATGTGTTTATTAGGTTTCCACTTTTTGCCTTCACAAAATAAAAAGGCTTAACATTTAATAACAATAACAGTGTTTAAGATAAGAACTAGAAACAAAAACCTTGAAAAGAATGAAAGAAGATAAATACATTCAGAAAAGAAATCAAATGATTACTGCATTGAAATATTAAGCAATATTAATAATAATAATGCAAAGAAAGTAACATTCACATTGACAAATAAGAGTATGTCTATTATAGAATGCTTTAACTCTGAGGCTCAGTATGGAGTCAACTGTTAACTTTTTTTTCCCAAAGTATCAAAAACTAGACAACTAATATTTGTTGTTGTAAAATAAAAGATAATTTTACAATTAATAAACCTATACCTTTTACCTATATAGGTAAAAGATAATTTCAAAAAATAGATCATGCCAAATCTTATAAACAATAGAAAAAGAAGAAATAATTCAAAGTCAATGAAAGTTGTATTTTTAAGAGGTAGGAATGCTGTGTCTTTACATGGCAGAAGGGCAAAAAGGAGCCAATTTGCTCGTTCAAAGCTTTTTATAAAATGGGCACCTAATCCTTTCATGAGGATGGAGGGCTCTTAACTCAGTCAAATCCATCTCCTAACAAAGGCTGCATATTCTAGTACTGTGGCTTGGGGGACTTAATTTCAACATAAATTTTGGAGGGGATAAGAATATTTAAACCATAGAAAATTTTATATTTAAGCTATAGAATTTTTTTATAATACTGTTTTTATAATACTTGGTATTTTTTAGTAGCTAAAACATGTGAGTATCAAGAAGAAAGGGTTACACGCATCATGAGTCATTAATTCCACCAATCCACAAATTTCTTTATGTGAGCCATGTGTTAGGATCCTGAAAACATTTCATCCACTAATTTAATAATCCTACAGCCATAGTCCATCATGACACTCATGTCAGCAAGGTCTGTATCCTCACCTTATGGATATCATCAGAGCAAAATCGCACCAGGAAAAGTTAAACAGGCAAGGATGACTTTATCCAACAATATTGCAATAGAGAAACCAAAGCTAAATTCTGAACTCACTTATGTAGAAGCGAAAGGTGGGAATACTTTTCACTGTGGGGATGAGCTGGTGGAAAATTCCTGGGGGAAGTTCAGGGTCGGGTGGCCCAGAGGGACGGGTTGAGCCCACTGAGTGATTCCTGAGCTGTCGCACTTTCTCTGGGATCTTGCTAATAGGCACCCCCAGAGTCGGGCTTCTACCTCCCCAGAGACCCTGGGGATGACTGACACCTCCTTGGTGCCCACATCTCAAAGGAACAGCGCCAGGGTTTTAAGGAAGACATTCCAGATTAGAAAACCAGTGAGAAGCATTTTAAAAGATTTATATCTCAAAGGGGCAGAGAAAGAATTTATAACAACATGTTTAATTAAAGTAAATGCTCTCCCAAAAAAGGGCATTTAGAGCTCTCGAGTCAGGGAGAAGACTTTTGCCAAGTTCTAGGGAACTTTGAGGGCCACTGGGTCCGCCCTCCCAGGGGCATTTGACACCTGTGACGGTGCTCTCCTTAGAACACTGCATGTGCTTGGTCATGCAGCAGTTCTCAACCGTGGGTCACAACCTGAATATCAGATATTTATATTATAATTCATAACAGTAGCAAAATTACAGTTATGAAGTAGCAACAAAAATAATTTTATGCTTGAGGGTCTCCACAACACGAGGAACTATATTAAAGGGTCGTGGCATCAGGAAGGTTGAGAACCACTAAGGATAGATCACCCATGGCACGTTCCCCCTCCACCTCACTGCTGGCTGATTTGGGGGTCCTCAGTCCGACGGCTCCCTTCATGACTCCCACTGCTCATTTGTGTAACACTATCCCACACACTGAGCGGCCTAAACAACAGGCACTTTCTCCTCACCGTTCAAGAGGTGGAAAGGCCCAGATCAAAATCCCCCAGGTTTGCTTCCTCCCGAGCCTCTCCTGCGTGCAGATGGCACCTTCCAGCTGTGTCCTCACACGTTCTGCTGTCTGGGTGTCCATCCCTGATGTGTCCTCCTCTTCTTAAGGGGACACTGATCCTACTGGACTAGCGCTTCACCTTCTGCTCTTAATTACCTCTTTAAAGACCCTATTTCCTAACGAAAGCAACTTAGGGATTTGGGCTTCAACGTAGGAATTTAGGCAGAGGAGGGGAAGAGTGTAGACCGTAATCCTCCATGACCCGCTGACTCCGTCCTCTGTCCTCTGGCTGTCCTTTATTAGCATTTGTTCCATTCGTTTGTCACCGCCCACAGTCCTCTGGATGCAAGTGACATTTTTAAAATTGACAACACCCAAATTTATATCATCAGCCTTGAACTTTCCCACAAATTTACAAGTCCTCTGGCCAAATTCCTATGGGGCATACCCAATAGTAGGCTGAGATGTGATATTTAATGCGTGTAAGAACTCTTTGCTTCCTTTAACATGGTCCTTCCTGATTCTTCCCATCGCAGGAAGTAATAATTACAGTCTTCATCTGCTTAACCCTAGGAATATTCTTGTTATCCTTGGCCTTTCTAATTCTTCCATATTGCAGAACTAAGCCATTGGCCAATCCTTTTATTTCCACTTTCACAGTACATCTGAAACCTTGCCTGGCAGGGAAAAAAACTATTGGTTCTGAGACATTTGGATTCTGACTTTGCCAGTCCATCTGGAGAAATTTGACCCTGCTCCTGTGTTTAGTTATCATGTGGACTTGGGTAATTGCATTAACCATTGTGTCTCAGTTTCCTTTGATTTAAAATAAATGTTACAAATATCTACTTCATAAGATTGTAAAAGCACACACAATACTGCCATGTAGCAACTATTTAATAAACAGCAAGCACAATTACAGAGTGTCGTTTAAGAATTGCTTCCAATTGGGAAATGATATCAAACTCATCAACAGTACAAAGCCTTCATATTTTTCTTTTGTCTTATTTCCCATAGGAAATGCAAAACCCTAAATGCTTGAACAAGAATTGGGTGCCTTGCAGAATATTCCCACTTTCACCACTGCGTTCTTGAAGTTGATGCATGACTCATTTTAAGTGAGACAAAGCTATAGCCAAATTTAAATATGTTCTCAGTGATACACTTGAATCATGACCAAGACTGTAGAGTTTGTCTTCTGCCAAATTGACCATTAAGGAAATATAATCTGTATTGCGGCTGACCTTTGCCCTACTGTCTTCTTCTAGAACCTCCTTTTATACAGAGCACAGAAGGATATTCAGGCTCTTAAGGAGGGTGGACATTCTATGCAAGCTTCCATTAAGGGGCTATCATGCCCAATTACCATTGCTCTCACCTCTTTCCTACCCCTTCCAAACTTGTCAGGGTTCTAATATGAAGTTCATATTTAGGTATCAGTAGTTGATAAGAGGAAGGTGTACTGCTCAAAAAAAAAAAAAAAAGAAAGAAAGAAATCAACATTTTAAAGTGATCCTTCTATTCTCATGCTCTTTGCAGCTCTATTGACAACAAAAAGATAATGTATCAAGCTAACTGTTCATCAGTGGGTAAATCCATAAAGAAAATGTAATATATACACATTACAATATTACTCAGCCATAAAAAAAAGAGTGAAATCATGTTATTTAGACAAATATTACATGCTGTTACTTATATGTAGGAACTAAAAATTAGATCACACAGAAGCAGAAGACGAAGTGATAGATATCAGAGACAGAAAATGGTGAGTGGAGAGGGAGGAAGAATAAAGAGAAGTGGATTAAAGTTAGTTAGAAGGAATAAATTCAGTGTTTTATAGCAAAGCAATGGGACTACAGTTAGCAAAATTTGTATTGTACTCAGGTGAAGGATGACTTCAATGCCCCAAATTAATCACTACACATCATAGATATGCAACAAAATTTCACATGAACCCACAAATTTATACAAATAAATTAAAATTTTAAAAGATGGCAAATACTCCAATAACTCTTCAGTGTTTTGACAAGTTTTTAGCCAAATCCAACAAAGTTTCAACTTTGCATGTTTTATTTTCCAAGTTCCAAAGTTTAAAAAACAGTTTAATTGCACTGCCATTTAACAAGGACTGCTAATTACACCAAGCACCAAAACATTTTCCACGACACCACTATTTGAAAGGTTTCACATTTCAGTACTTGTCCCTTGTGAAAGGTCACTGCCAGTAACAGTGTTTGAATAAGTTAAGACTATTTCATTTGCAGGTTCTATATAGGGACCTATGGTATCTTAAACTAAAAGGGAACTTTACTATTCCACATACTTGTAATGAACAGTTAAAAAAACGAAGTAAGCATGACTTTAGGAACTAGAAGCAGAGTTCTGTGCAGTTGGGACACTCTTTATTCTGCTTCTTGGCTCCGTTTAGATAAGTTCTGAATCCACACTGTCTCCCAGGCTTCCAAGAGCATTACAGATGCAGTGTTACTGATCCAACCCTTCATGCATGCTCTTCCATCTTAGCTGTCCTAAGTAAGAAAAAGATTATCTTCTTTAGATTCACCTAACCTAGTCATACAACCACTTTTTTGTGTGATGATTGTCTCCAGAAATATGAGACCCTATAACTAACAAGCTGGGAGTTGTATCCCCTACTCTGTGGACTAACAAGAAGTGTCCAGCAATGAGGTGAAACCCTACTATGTCCATATCAAAGAAAGGACAGAAGCAATCATTTCCAAAAGAAGAGGCATTAAATAAGTTCTCCACTGCTTACCACTCAGATCTTCACATATTAAGGTGCATAATAAGTGAAAACATTCATGGAGAGCTTTCTTCTTCTTTGTTTTTAGAGACAATCTTCTTCTTTTGTTTTAGAGACTTTATCGCCGTGGAGTCACAGCTCACAGCAACCTCCAATTCCTGGGCTTAGGCGATTCTCTTGCCTCAGCCTCCCAAGAAGCTGGGACCATAGACGCCCGCCACAACACCCAGCTGTTTTTTGTTGCAGTTTGGCCAGGGCCGGGTTTGAACCCACCACACTTGGTATATGGGGCCAGTGCCCTACTTACTGAGCCACAGGTACCGCCCCCTCATGGAGTCCTATCTACCTGCAGTCACTACTCTACAAATTATCTCCATTTTTTCAAACAATGACACTTTGAGCCAGGTTCTGTAATTAGCACCATTTTACATATGAGAACTCTAAGTGAGGTCAGTTATCTAAGGCTCCAATGCCAGGAAACAGCAGGGCCTGCATAAGGGCCCAGATTGCTCAGATCCTTTAGCATCATAATGAAACGAACTCAGTAGCAGAGCATGGGAGGGAGAGTTCATGTTTGGATACCAAATGGATCCCAAATCATATTCCAGTTCTACCTCTGAACTATGTAACTTTTAGATTAGCCCACTGCACGGAGGAACCCACAGAAATGTTTATTCATAAAGAAATGGAATTATATGTTATGATTTACTACGTCGATTCATGCTGAGAAATTGAACTATCGATTCCAAAGTACTAAATAATGTTGTTACAGTGTCTGTCTCTAAAGTTCATAGAGGAAATGAAATCCTAACAATCAAGATAGCTAGAAATTTTCAAATTTCTCCATCTTCTCAGACTGAATACAACACTTATAACCTGCTTATGATTTTGTAATTTCAAAATTGCCTCTCTAGTAATATCATTTAGCAAGACATATATGCTTTTATTTCCCCCTCCCTTAAGCAAAAAAGAAGAAAGATAGTTGCTTAATTAGGCAGAAGATAATTCTGAAGCTGAAGATTTTATCTGGAAACAGATAGTCTGGGAAAAATATTTTGAAACTACTTGTATAATTTTACTTCTTTTTTCATGGGTTAGAAATCATCATAAAATGGAATGACATTTGTTTAAGAATTAATACACTTGAACTCATATTCCTTTACATTTTTCTTTGTTTCCTATATAAACTTTCTACATACGCTATCAAATTGCAGTCTTCCACCTTAGCTCTGCCAAAATGTATTCTTGCTGAAATGCAGACATAACCTTGGAATGACTTTTCTCAAAATCTAAATCTGAGAGGGGAATGTGAATTTTACTCCCAGTCTACCCTGGGCCATGTTACTAACAAGAACACCACATTCTACACCCCCACACGTGTGTATTATTCTCCTCTATTCCACTGCTTTTTTGAAAGAACAAGAAAACTAGTAAAAGTAAAAAAATTCATTGACCTGCTGAGTTATTACTCAATATTTTCTATTGTCTACCTTGTTTCTATCAATACACATCAGTATAAGTGAAGTTTCTTCTTTTTTGACAACTTTCTGGATGCTATGTAAAAGATAACTGTTACTGTCTTATCAGTCTTCAGTACACGAATAGGGGTTAATTCATGGACCAAGGAAGGCATTCGAGATCAGATATTCAGATTTGATATGTTCAAGATAATGGATTATCTTTAATTCAAATTGAACCAGCATTATTTAGTTATTTTTTATACCATTTCAAATACTAAGAATATGTTTTACCTTCCTCTGTCTTTTGTTTATTTATTATTTATTTATGTCTTGCTGGGGACTCATTGAGGGTACAAGAAACCATGTTACACTGATTGCATTTGTTAGGTAAAATCCCTCTTATAATCGTGTTTTGCCCCTAAAAGGTGTGTCACACACCAAGACCCCACCCCCTGAAATAAACTGAGTCCTGGAGATAGAAAGATAGACCCCAATTTGATGCAATAATTGATAAATTTATTACACCTGCAGGGGGCTGATACCTCAAGGGCATGCCGCCCCGAATGTTAGGTGAGCAGTCTTTTTATACTATTATTCTTGTGTGGTCAGCAAAGCAAGCTAGCGTAATATAGAAGCTAATCACAGCAATTGAGGCAGGGTAGCAGGGTAGGAAGTATACATTGCTTCATGAATCACAAGATACATCACAAGTTCATTACTTCATGGTCCATACATAGTTCAGGGGTACAAGGGACGGGCATAGGAGTTGGGTAAGTTTCCAAGGAACTAGGGACGCATACCTCCCTGCTTATCTCTTCTCCCAGAATTTAGCTCCTCCATCCTTGTAGGGGTTGGGGCCAAGACACAAAAGCACTTCCCCTTTATAGGGTAAAGGGTTTCTTATATTCTTTAAATCTATGGGTTTGGAGGATTAGTGGCAAGGATAGGGGGCTTGGTGTAGGGGCAGGGGGCTTGGTTGTTACATCCCCCTTTCCTTTCTCTGCTCTTTCTTCCCCCACCCCACCCTCCTTCTTTCTCTCTCTGTTCTCCGCTTCTCCCACCCCCACCATATCATTAATTGTCATTAATTGTCCTCATATCAAAATTGAGTACATAGGATTGATGCTTCTCCATTCTTATGATGCTTTACTAAGAATAATGTGTTCCACTTCCATCCAGGTTAGTACAAAGGCTGTAAGGTCTCCATTCCTTCCTGTCTTCTGTGGCTATCTAAAATGCTTTGAATTTTCCTGAGATAGCATATTCTAACAATATTTTTTTGGAAAAACACATGATGCATTGAATAAGATGTAGTTAAGTGATAGACAGTCGTGGAAGAAGGCTGGCTCATCCCTCTGCTTCCTAGTCCAGCATCATCCAGCACCAGTGACCGCGATGATGGAAACTTTCTCCGTTAGAGCTGTCCAACATGGTAGCCATTTAGCCATGTGTGGATACTAAGCCCTTAAAGTTGTCTAATGGACTGAGGAATAGAATTTTTAATATTATTTATTTTTAGTCAACTTAAATAGAAATAACCTCATGTGGCTAGTTACTACTGCACTTAATAGTCTTAGCCAAAGTATCTTCTCTTTTTCACTGTCTTTCCTCTTCTACATGTGTCTTGCATATTAATACAAAATTGTTCTTGATTCTCATCTCTTCCACATTAATCCACCTTCCACATAACCAGGGGAATTTTCTTCCTATATTCTGTATTCACAAATTGTTACTTGAGGGCCTAAAATGTGACAGTCCTAATGGTATGCAAAAGACAAAGACCTATAATGAATCTGACAAAGGGTCAATAACTAGAATCTACAAAGAGCTCAAATTAATAAACAAAACAAGAGCAAACAATCCTATCTACCTCTGAGCAAAAGATATGAACAGAACTTTCTCTGATGAAAACAGACGAATGGCTAACATTTGAAAAAATGTTCATCATCCCTGATCATCAGAGAAATGCCAGTCAAAACCACCCTGCACAGTGGTCATATAGATACAGATTTTCTTTCTGAGTTTGGGCTCCCCTACCAGTTGTGTCCTAATCACTTAACCCCAGTAAGAATAGCCCACATCACAAAGTCTCAAAGCTTTAGATGCTGGTGTGGATGTGGAGAGAAGGGAACACTTTTATACTGCCGGTGGGACTGCAAACTAATACAGCCACTTTGGAAGGAAGTATGGAGAATCCCCAAAGAACTCAAATTAGACCTCCGATTTGATCCTGCAATCCCATTACTAGGCATCTACCCAGAAGAAAAAACCCTTTTATCATAGGGACACTTGCACTAGATTACTTATCACAGCTCAATTTACAATCTCCAAAATGTGAAAACAGCCTAAATGGTCACCAACCCAGGAATGGATTAACAGGCTGTGGTATATGTATACCATGGAATATTATTCAGCTGATATAAAAGATGGATTTACATCTTTTGTAACCTGGATGGAGGTGGAACACATTCTTCTTAGTAAAGCATCGCAAGAATGGAGAAGCAAGAATCCAATGTACTCAATTCTACCATGAAGCCAGTAGATGTTCTAGTGTAAGGGGTGGGGTAGGGGAATGAGGGAGTAGGGAGAAGGGAGGAGGTTGGGGGATAAGGGGTCATGGGGTATGGCATAGCTCGGGGGGGGGCGAGATACAATTACAAGAGGTACTTTACCTAACAAACACAATCAGTGTAACCTCATTCTTTGTACCCTCAATGAATCTCAAACAATAAAAAAAAGAAATATATAACAGAAAATCAACAACCATGTCATTGTAATGCAGCTTGAAATTATAAAAATACTTGACATAAAAATTAATAAATGATGCTCTATTTACACAATGTAATTTTATAAATAGTAGAAGCAAATCAGCCAAGGATATGTATGTCAACAGATATGATTCTTAGAAACATAATGTTTAATAGATATAGTCACAGGAAATTTTCAAAAAAAGAAAAAGGACATAGACCTATAAAGAAAAGATGCATAGTCTCGACAATCATTTAGCTGGAAAATCTATTGGTCTAGAAATATACAAAGTAATGCAAGTAGTTTTAATCAAGTTACTCTTCTCTTCAAAATCTTCTCTGACTCCCTATTACCAGTCTCATGAAAATCAACCCCCTAATCAGAGAACACAGTGAAGTACTTATCTGGGTCTTTTCTGTTTTTCTATCTCAACGTCCCAGCCAGATTGAATCATAAGTAATTTTCCAAAATTTTCCTGCCTCCTTCAATATTAAGACAGACTCTTATTTTAACACCTGAGATTTTTATCGTATCCTGTCTTTCAAGGTTCTTATCAAATATCAGGTTTTCTGGAAAAGAATTTCTTATAAATTTGAATCAGGCTCTAGACAGCTAATATATCACGTAGATACAGATTTTTCTTTCTCAGTTTGGGCTTCAGTACTAGTTGTGTGCTAATTAGAAATTGATGCCGAAAATTCAGAATATAATTCTAAGAGTGAGCCCATGTTTAAATGAAACTGGCAAGAAGAACAAAAAATGGCAGTCATCTTTTGTGGCCTATCTCCACAAAGAGAGCTGTGATTGTTTAAAAAGACTGATGTTGCAGTTTGGCCAGGGCAGGGTTTGAACCTACTACCCTAAGGGAGGGGAGAGGGGAGGTTTGATCAAGGGAGAGTAAAAGACGGGACCACACCTGTGGAGCATATTGCAAGGGTACAAGTCAAATCTGTCAAGTGTAGAACATAAATGTCTAAACATAATAATCAAGTAAATGAGGCGAAAGCTATGTTGATTGGTTTGATGTAACCATGTCAGTTTGTATAAAAAAAAAATCAACACATTGTACCCCACATATGCATAAATGTATTCATGATCTATGTGTATTTGACTTGTTAAAAAAAACTGTAAGAAGGAAAAAAATTAAAAGACTGATGTGCATCTTAGCAGGGTACTGGCGAAACTTATTAAAGGTAGAGTATTAATGTCTTTATATAGTGATCAAGGAAATGCCATGAAGGATATCTGTAACAGTATGATCAAAATATTTCTGAATGTATATGAATCGTGCCCTG
>CAUYON010113321.1:0-28118 GCA_963573935.1 Arctocebus calabarensis
CAAGATAGGTATAATAGTACTACTCACACAAAAACTTAAATTTCACCTCAAAAAAAATCTATATCATAAAAACTTACAAAGAATTGTACTTCTACCCAAATGCCATATATCAAACAGCAAAAGCTTAGGAAAGCACCCAGATATTCACAAACCAAGTACTGGTGCAGGCCTCAAGACTGTTCCAACAATGGCATGCACAGTGGGCTCAGACATGCACGGATACTCACACACATGAGTACAGGAATACGACTGTAAACCCAGAGACACCTGCGCCCGATTCAGAGTTTACCTGTACCCGTTTGTGCCAATCATCCATTTCACAATATTTTGTAAAAACTATTTTGCTTTTACAATAGAAACCTATGTGTGTCTAAACCTCAAATGCAGAGATTTTGAGAACAAATTGGGATTTTTTTTTCCCATTGAAAAGGGTAATTCCTATGTACTTTAAGAACTATCTCAAAATCCACAAGTTCTCTTTAGATTTCTCATACAGTGGGCAAAAGTAAGCCTGACCCCACCCCCATCAGAAAAAGCCCATCAGTTCAGTACCTGCCAGGGCTTTGAGGTGCTGCGGCTCCTCTGCCAGGGTTTACAGCTGTAGGAACAGTTTGGTGCAACACTAATTCCTAATTACAGCTCACTGGGATGGGGGAGGTTGTCAATTTCACTCATCCCATGGTGAGAAACAAAATGATTCTACTTTCTGCTGCCAACCAAATCATCGTATTCTTCAGCAAGGCTAAGAATAATCACCTAAATAACAAAAATCCACAGGCGCGATTAACATTTTAGGGATGGCTACTGACTTCTCCAGAGCGCTGTGCTCACGGAAGTGAAAGTTTCATGAGATTTTCCGAAAAGACTCCTGAGCTTCCCTGGGTCAACTCTTCCTGCCCTGAGGTGCATGTCCCTATAGAATACCCAACCCTGCTGGCCCCAGGTGGCTGTGACTGAGCCTTAGACCCTGTGCTTGAGCATCGCCAGGGCCCAGGTCTGTCACTGGAGAACTCTGTAGTGTGTGGTCCTGTGTGGGCAGAGGGAAGAGGCTGCAGCCAGTCTGCGGGGGCTGCGTGGGACTGGCTTAGATGTAAGAAAGAAGGGCTGCAACCTTGGTGGGCTGCCCGTGCGGCTTCCTTCCTCTATCATCCTGCCACTTGGCATATGTCCGATGGGCCAGCAAGACCACCAGAGGGACCAGCAGAGGCCAGGGTCGGGTATCAGAGGGACATGCGTCCCCAAAGCTCCCGGCCACACACGGAGGGAAGGGGGGTCCACACACATGGAGGCACCCACCTGGGTGTGGAAGGAGCAGATGAGCCTCCCGAGGGGCTCCCAGTGAGCACCCACCAGGATGCCGGGCTGTTGTCTTTTCCTCTCCAGGTAAAACAGGCATATTCTCCCCAAGAGGAGTAGTGGGCAGGCTGCTATGGGCCAGAGGACACAGGGTCCTGCCCACAGTCATGCTGCTCCCAGGCTCGCTGGTTAGTGCTGTGCAGGGGAGGCCCCCATGAAGCCCACCACCACATCTGTGTGCACATATCAGAGCCACAAGCCAGCACACGCCATCACTCTTTAATACCAAAGAAATCTAAGAGTTAGGGATTTCCTCAAGTTCACAATGATATATATGTAAGATTCCAAAAGAATCTATGGGAATCCCACACATGGAGATATTTTTCATGCTGTACATAGCCTCCTTCTTTAGAGCAAGGGCAGACTAGGCACTTTCTTTCTTACCAAGTTCACCAAGTGAACTGTGGAGAGTCCCCCCAGACCCATAAAATGCCCTTCATGTGCCTTGACTTCACTGTCTCAGGAATTTACAAAGACCCTGTAGAAAACGCACAGTGTCCAGAAGACACACTTCCTCTTCTTCAGTGGCTGGTGTGTGTCCTCTCTGTGTCCAGCAGGGCATTTTAAAATGTATGCCTTGCCTTCAGGAATGTGTTAATCTAGGTCTTTTAACATAGGCTGTCGTGTTGCACTAAAACGTGGCCTTGCTTGGCCTGAGGCCTCATAAAAGTTCCACACAAAAGGATGCTAGTGGCAGTCAGACTGAACAGGAGAGCTTACTCAACAGTGAGTGAGCACAGAACCAGCCCTCCTGGCCACTCCTTTTCCAGTTCGTCTTTCAGCTACTTTGTGTAACAGGCCACACAGGGTGGGCAGATGGTAAAAGCAGGAATCCAATAGGAAGATAAACACATGAGCAGAACCCCAGGGAAGAAAAGAGAGAAACTAGGAGTCTGTGGCGGTGTATGTCCTTAGGAATTATCCAAGTTATAATTTCCACCGAGGACATGTTCTGGCTCAGTAACAATTCCACGTGTGGTTGGAATGCAGCAACCTCGGTCTATTTTTCTTGCTATAAAGTTTACCTAGCATGTAGTAGCTTGTGTGGGGGCCAGCCCTCATGTTTTTGGATACCCAAAGTTAGGAAAAGCATTTGTCTTTCAGGTGATCAGGGCCCAAAGTCCCCAACCATATGAAGATCACTCAGTGAAAATGCTAATGTTGGTTTCATTCACCATGGAAGTGATAAATGACCTCGGTGGCTTTGGTACAGACACACACACCCTTCTCACCCAGTCTGTTTAACACAAACCTGGGAGCACCGGAAGGTGAGGAAATGAGCCACTTGTGGAGACATGTGGCTGCCTCAAAGCCAGGCCAGTCTAATAGTGCCTGGACTCTGTTTTCACTGGGCCAGAAAAGCAGCACAAGTCTGTCGACAGGATCACAGAATTAAATCTCACACAAAGTGACATCTACACACTGCCACTCGTGGCATGAAACATCATAAAATACAACCTCCACCCAGGCGACCACAGCCTGGGCATGGGGGTCCTAGACTCAGGAGACCTCCACCTAGGTGACTAATAGCATGGGCACAGAGGGTCCCTAAAATGCACCTACCAGCAGACCTCCACCCAGGTGACTGACAGCATGGGCTTGGGGTCCCAGACTCAGCAGACCTCCACCCAGGGCACTACAGGACGAGCACGGGGGTGAGGGGCTGGGGGGAGTCCGGGACTCAGCCAGCCAGGACACTGTCCCTCCCAATTGACCCCTACCCCTTTGTTCAGTCTTCCTCCTTGGGCAGGGCCCCTGGTTCCGTGGAAGCTCACATTTATGCTTACAGCCTCAGAGGAAAGAGCGTTTATGTCCTAACAGTTTTAACGTGGGCTGGCTGACTCGCTTCCTCATATGGGCCATCTGCCCAGTTTCTGACCGGGTAGTGAGGTGTCTCAGCCCCCATGGGGACCAGTGCACCCCACTGGAGCTAGGAGTGAGGTCTGCTGCACTGAAGCCATGCATACTGCTAATGCAAGCACAAATGCAGAACAGGACTTCTACAACTTCTCATCCGACAGGCAATGAAACAACCAGCAAAAATGGTCAGGATACAGGTGTTCAGTGCTTTACAAAGGTTTGCATCCATCCAGAGACCATTCATTCAGGGCAAGTGGCTGAATTATGGTAAGAGCAGTGAGCAAGCTGGCATTCTGACTTACCTCCTTGCCAACCCTCCTAGCTCTTTAGTATCCTTGCAAGCCAAAGTCTGTTATCACCATGGAAGGGCAACCTGGTGACATTGGTGTGCACATTACTCCATCTGCCTGCTGGATCCCCAAGGTTGCCTTTCTCTGACCAGACTTTCAGTGCCCAGGGAGCACCTCCCACTTGGGAAGAATGGTTTTCTTTCTCTCCACAGCACCTTTCCCCCACGTAGTCTGACTCAGAAAACAGCTGCATAAAGCAGTGATTGGAAACAGCTGATGGCACAACCACATGGAAGTGTGATTTGTGTGAAAGTGACAGCACAAAGGAAGAGCTGGGATGGGGCACAGAGGGTACATTTTGTGTGTGCTGTTGAAACTGTTGAAACTAAACTGATATGATCTATTTTATGTTATTTTTGTTCCTGTATTTCTACTTTACTGCTTTCTTTGAGGTTAAACAGATATTTTGGTGTGTATCATTTTAACGCCCTCATCTTTTCTTTTCTTTTTTTTTCTTAGTTATTTTCTTATTGGTTGCCCTAGGGATTACTATTAGTATCTTAACTAGTAAGAACCTAGTTCAGGTTAATACAAGCTCGATTTCAATAGTAGACAAATTAAGTTGGTATTAACCCAAACTAGAAAGCAACTATCAGGTGAGAGACGTGGATCCAGGCTCATCACTAACTGAATTAGATGTGAATATATGAAACACTCCAGTGAAAAGGCAGAGACTGACAGGATGGACCTTGGAAAGTAAGAACCACCTACATGCTGTCTGTATGGTACACACTTTAAATTCAGAGACATAAATAAGTTGAAAGCAAAAAGTTGGATAATAAAAGTTCCTTCTAAATAATAACCAACAAAAAAGAGCTGGAATGACTCTGTAAATATCCCATAAAGTAGAAATTTAAGACAATTGCTGTTACTAGAGACAGACAATTTGTAATGAGAAAACATCAACCTATAAAGAAGATACAACATCTATAAACATATGCGCCTACCAACAGGGCCCCAAAACACCTAAAGTAAAAATGACAGAATTGAAGGGAGAAATATCAAACTCAACATTAATAGCTGGAAATTTCAGTTAATTTTCAAGGATAGGCATAACAAGCAAATGGAAGGTCAGGGAGGGAGCAAGAGGCCAAGAGTCGGGCTGTGCACTGGCTGGACCTGACCAGCACAGCTGTGGCCTCATGCACATCCCTCTCAGGGCACATGGAGCACTTTCCAGAATGGCTCATGTTAGGCCATAAAACAAGTCTGCGTCAATTTAAAAGGACTGAAATCTGTGCATTTTATTTTGTTAAAATCTGAATGAAGCACAAAAATTAAAAAAATTAAAGCACAGAAATACTACAAAGCACAATGGAATAAATTTAGAAATGAAAAATAAGAGATTTGGGAAATTAAACAATATACTACTAGATAACACTGGTCAAAGAAGAAATCACAATGAAAATTAGAAAATACTTAGAGGTAAATAAAAACAGAAACACAACACACCAAATGTCACAAGAGGCAATGAAGGCAGCAGTCAGACATTTACAGCTGTATGTGACCACATTCAAAGAAAACCCAACTCAACAACTCCAGTTCATCTCTCCTCTTAAGAAAGTAGAAACTGAAGAGTAAAATAAACACAAAGTAAGTAAAGTGAAGGGAAAAATAAAGATAAAGAGCAAATGAATAAAATAGAGAACAGAAGGACAATTACAGAAAACTAAAAAATAAAAAACAAGTCAATTGTTTGAAGGGCCAAACTGACAAAACTTTAGTTCACTGGCAAAGAAAAAAGAGAAAAGTTAAATTACTAAAATTAGAAATAAAGAGGAAGACGTCACTGCCTACGCTACAGACATAAAAAGATTTACAAAGTTACACTCTAAAAATTATATTTCAAAAAAATTAGATAACCTGTTTGAAATTTCTAAAAATATATAAGCTACTCACAAAGAAATTGAAAATATGATTCCAGAAGAAGTTGGAAATCTAAATAATCTAAGTAGACTTATAACAGTAAGTATGGAGACTGAATTGTAATAATTTAACAAACAAAACCTCCCCATAGAGAAAAGCCCAGGACCAGATGGCTCCCTAGTGAAATCTACCAAACATTTAAAGAATTAATATCAATTTTTTTACAAGAAAATAGAAGGGGATGTGATGGATTCTTGTAATCTTATGTTGCCTTGACGTCCCTGCTGGTTTTGGCCACTCAAGCAATGAGTAAACCCATTTGCAGATGATGTGATCTTCTATGTCAAAAACCCTAAGGAGGTCACACAGAGACACAACACAAAACCAGCGCTATGAGCAAGGTCACAGAGGTTTCAGGACGGGAAAACGTTCAGCGTGAATTGAGCAGAGGAGGAAGCACAGAGAGGGGGCCAGCGCCAGGCCACAGCCGCAGGCCCCGGGGCCAGGTCGGGAGGGCTCGGGGCCTCTCATGCTCATCCCTTTCTTGTTTGTAGATGAAAGAACCAACCCAATTAGGTGACACTCCGGCATCTCACATCTCACAATGCCACGTATACCGCAGTGTCGAGCTCCTAAATTCTCAGTAAGTGCTTGTTCCACCAACATTCCAGAAACGGCACAATTGTGTCCAGTATTGACCTTCTAACTGAAAGTCAGATGTGGCTGCTCATAGGGAGGCCAGTTGGGGATGGCCGGACTCCACTTGCTCACATCAAGTGGGGATGTGTCTGCAGATGGGATGGGGGAGCTGTCGCCAAAAAGAAAGAGAAAAAGAGAATTGCACACTTTTTTGAGTGTCTGTCATGCACAGCACCATGCTGAGCACTTTACTTCTGTCTCTTGTAATTTCTCAAGCGCCCTAGTGGGTAGATACTGTTGGAATCCTAAATTTGAAGACAAGGAAATCAATGCTCCAACAAGTAAGTTCTCTTTGTAAGAAATACAGTTCGTGAACCAAGAACTCTTTTGTGAAACACTTTGTTTAAAAGATTGGGGAATGCAAATTGAACCTGGATGTACCCATGCAGCCCACACCCTGCTGAGCGTCTGTTGTGCCCCAGGGGACAGCAAGGTGACCAATTCCTATGTTACCACGTTCAAACAGACCAGGAGCAAGGGTGAGTGCTTTCTTCATGACCTGTCAGCAAAGGAGGCCGGAATAGCTAAACACGTACACGTGTGTGTCCCTAAGAATCTGGCAGGGAAGGGATTAAAGTTAGTCACTGTTAGCAATTTGGAAGGATTTTAGAGGACATCTGTGCTGAGTCCTGCTCTCCAATACACACTTGTACGCAGACTATTGGCTACACCATGTTATGATTACCACGGTGTGACTTTCCCATCAACCTGTGCCTATCAGGCTGCTTTTCCCAAGTGACTTCTAAGTGTAAGTCATTTCTCTGCCCAGAAACCTGTCCATTTGTCTGGGATGAGAGTTTAAGTTGTACCTCTAGACTTCCCGTAATACTTTCTAAAATTCAGTCATGCAGAGTGGCACAACCACAGCTGGATGGAGCCCTGCGGGTCACAGGGACATCCTGCCCCCCAAGCTGCATCCCTCTGCCTCGGCCCCAGGACCACCCCTCATGGCACCTCCCTGTTCTTTAAAGATTGCTGACTGGGAAGGCTCTGCCTGAGGGTGTGGCAGATGGTCTTCCACAGCTGGCAGGGAGTGGAGAAGGGGACGGTGGTGCTAAAGGATGCTGCCTGGTCGAGGGTGTGGCAGAGGGTCTACCACGGCTGGCAGGGAGTGGAGAAGGGGACGGTGGTGCTAAAGGATGCTGCCGAGGGTATCTGCCACAGCTTTCTCTGCAAGCTCAGGTGTGGGGCCGAGCTTGGCCTCGCCCTTCACAAAGGCTCCTCTCCAGCCACAGGCGTGGGAGCTGGAGCAGTGAGTGGTGATCCTGGCCTTGGATTCAGGGCACTGGGAAGCAGATGTTGGTTAACTGATTTAGCCCCTCTAAACCTCACTTTCCTTATCTGCAAATGGGCACTGTTGCTGGGCGCAGTAGCTCACACCTGTCTGTAATCCCAGCACTCTGGGAGGCCATGTGAGTGAACCGCTGGAGCTACTAGGAGTTCAAGACCAGCCTGAGCAAGAATAAGACCCTAAAAATAGAAAAACTATCCAGGCCTTGTGGTGGGCACCTGTAGTCCCAGCTACTCGGGAGGCTGAGGCAAGGGGATCACTTCCACCCAGGAGTTTGAGGTTGCTGTGAGCTGTGACATAAGGGCACACTAGCCTGGGCTACAGAGTGAGACTCTGTCTTGAAAAAACAAGTGGGCATTGTAATGTCTGATGCTCAGAGTGGTTGTAGGAACCAAAATTTAAACACATGAATATTTTCAATCTCCACAATAACATGCTCCACAATTAAATCCTCTAATCACTTAGATGACATCCTGGTCTGGTCTCCATGGTGAGGAAAAGAGAGGTAACATCTTCCTCCCTTAGTTGCACGGCAGAATTTGAGACATTCCCCAGGAAATGATTTTTCACACATAAAACCATAATAAAGCCACACAGAACCCTAACGCATCACTGCAGTCCTGTATCTGTCCTTCCCATGAGATGCTGTGACGTTTTTGGCATTTATTGTTAATCTTCAGAAAGTATAAATAGGAGGAAGTCGTGTCAACTGCCATATTTAAGGAATTGTAATAAAACAAAATTAATAGGTGTTGGTCGAGATGGGGGGGAGAGAGAGAGGAGTGGCACCCCGGCGTGTGTCAGCAATAGGGACCCTTATGGACCACACCACCAAAGAGAAGGGAGTCAGAGCCCAGCATTTCTGCAAGGGGCTTTTGTGAACAGGAGCTTTTAAACACTTTAGGGTGCAATCACAGCAACTGTAGAAAATCTTGTGATCTAGAAATGAGAAAGGAAATAAAAACACAAAAACTTGGAAAGAGCATGCACAAAGCAAGTGATTTAGCAACGTTCCTTTCATATGAAGTGAGCCAGGAGCTCATGGACTAAAAACCACTTAAAAATGATTTTAAAATTAATTATGCTTCACCCCATAATAGTATTTAAATTGCATTTAAATTGTTTATTCATGCATCGGACTTGTCAGATGGAAAATGTGTTTCTGTCCTCAGTCTGAGCTGTTCTGGCCTGATTTGTGGACGAACGCGGTGTGAACTCCGAGCTCCACGTGGCGTCTGCAAAGAGGGGGCCAAACAACGGAAGAGCTCTGAGCAAGGCCCATGGTTAGACAATGGCTGGTGTCAATTTCGCAAATGATTATGCTAAGAGCAATTTCACCATCATTATGCCGGATTTGCATTTTGCTAAATAAAAAAGTGAAAGAAACTATAAACAGTATAAACTTTAAGATGTTAAGAAATGTTATGATAAAAACAAGTTCAAATAGAACAATTAGAAAACAGACCTCAGTTCTTAACCTTAAGTCAACACTACTGGTTAGCATAGAGAAAAATCCCTGCAAGTTTAAACAGCAGAAGCTCTCACTTGTATCTTACCATATAAGTTTGAGAAAAGAAATAAATAAATCCATTGAAAAAGAAACAAAATGTTAGGTTCCGAGTCAAGACATTATGTTAGTCCACAGTCCCGTAAGTAGGACACCTCCTTCTAAGTAGGTCACGACAGGGAAAATGTATTTCTTTGCTCCTTCTCGAATCCAAAAGAAGATAAATACAGAGACAGGTGAAATTTGCTCATTTCCTACAATGACAAATCTGATTGTGGTTCATGCTTCCCAAGTTGTTATAGGTGGGAAGGTGGCAGCTGACACCTGCATGTCTGGGCCCCTGAGGACCCTGCAAGGTCTTCTCAGGCTTTGATCTGAGGGCGTTAGCAAGGTCCCTCTCTGCTGAATGTCGCCGGGACTGGAACACTTCAGCACAAGCCAAGCTCTGCATCTGGACGATCCCTGCCCTGCCGCCTGCATTCCCAGGGTGCTTTACAGTTATTGCTAAGTCTCAGCGCCCCAGACCAGTGAATGGCCCCCACACCGCATGGGCACAGATGAGCCTCCGCTGGAGGTGCGCTGTCCTTGTAAGCTGTGTTCTTTGCACAGAGTATACGTCTCACACCAGAAACAGCCCCTCTCCTTGACCTGGACCAGAGCATTCAGCCACCATGTGTTTCCTTTTATTGATTGGGACCTCATTGGAGGTAAGGGCTGTGTTTCCTCAGCCCTGCAAATGACCCTTGCCAACAGTCAGCGTATTGCAAACGCAGCAGAAGCTCTGGTGAGCACACAGAGGTGGTCACCATGAGGAAGGCCTGCTGTCCCAGCATGCACTGTGGCGCACATCCGGCCTGTGAAAATTAGGTCAGCTCGAGGAGGTGGTCAGTGTAGGGAGGTGGTCAGCTGTGGAGGTTCTACTGGGTTTTGCTGAACAGATGAATGAATTGAATATCTGGAGTTCTCATCTCTCTGCTGCCTTACAGAACTAGGTGTACATTGCCAGAGCAGAAAGAAAACAAAAACAGAGTCTCCATCTCTGAGCTGCTGACTGCAAAATTAGCAGGAGGAGCGACAACCACCCTCGCTGCGTCCCCACCTTTGACAGGGGGCAGCTGGTGGAGGCCCGGGCACAGCTCCCAGCATCTAACCCTGTTAAGAGAAAAAGTGCACAAGCAGGTTGGACTGAGTCTCGCAAGCTGGGCAGGCCCCAGACTTTAGGGCAGGGGAGATACGGGGAGGAAACCCATCGAGGTCAGGACCACAGAACGATTCTGTTCAAACTCCCAGATCCTCACTCCTCCTTCACCTGATCCTGTTGGCGTTTGCGCGGCACCCGCAGTTAACACTTCGTGCCCGTGAGGACTGGCAGTGCCCGTGTGGCCGAGCGGACACTCCGTGGGGATCTGAGCACTTCAATCGGGGTTACCTCCCCACTGTGTGGAGCTCCTTTCAGGAGCGCCCCAAGAACTTTCAGCACACTGGAAAGTTAAAATAGGGTGCTCTTCGGTTGCCTCTTTTTTCCAACAAAATTTTCAGATTTAATGCTCATGATACAATGTTTGCCGAAGAGAAAATGTTAAACGGTGGAAAGCTGGTCTTTAAAACCTTCCTGCTTGAGGCAGCTGGACACGTGTCAGCCAGGAGTGGAAGCCTGGAGAACCTCAGCCAGGGTGAGTATCAGTGAAGGTCGCTTTGCTCATTTATTTTTCTGGGCATTACACCAAAGCACTAGAGTCACACTCTTAGCAGGGTCTTGCAACGTTCCCTCCTCAAAATCTCAGCCCCAAGTGACTGTGACCTTGTCCTTTCTCCTTTCTGTCAGGCCAAGCATCGCGACACAATCCCCCCCCCAACGACCCCCACCACCACGCTCACCCTTGTCTCCAGGGCCCCCTGACCACCAGTGTCCTGGGGACACTCCAGGACGGGCTTCCCTCTTCTCAATGACCCTGCTCGGATCGCCCACAGCCCTCGAGGTATGACTGAGTATACGGTAAAGGGGCCTCGGGGGCAACACCCACATAGTGCCCAGAATCCTGGTGCATCCCCATCGTCTGCACACAAGAGGCACGCGCCCTCTCTCCTGTTAAAGGGCTTGAAATGGCTCGTATACTGGCAGTCACAGTCGGCTCGACAGATTGCCGAGTTTTAGGTTTTGAAAAAATGATTTAAAAGGCGTAAACTGGGCATATTATCATTACTGCCAATTCGTGTTTATCAATGATAAGAAAATGAGCCTGGGTACTTAGGGGGCACAACATTCTCACATACCCGCTGGCTCAGCCCTCTGCAGCTCTGTCTTTGACCAGCAGTGAAGGATGGACATTTTCGAGAGCAGATGACCAAGTGGCCAGCATAGGCCACACAGGCACCGGGGCTCTGCCTTGAGGCCACCTCCTTACAGTGTCTTCATGGGGAAGGGGCCTTTGGAAAGAGAACTGACAGACATTATTTACAATGGCACTACAGTTTATCGATATATGTCATAGGTGAGTTCTTATCCATGTGGGGGCTGGAATGAGCACTCACATCCTTGACACTAAGGCCAGGAGACCGAATGGAAAACCAGGTGCCAGCGTGTTGCAGAAACACTGCCGGCGCAGGGACCTTTTTAGCGTTGTTCACATAGCTATAAAGTACATCAGTTACTGATTTACAGTGAGGAGATGAAAACCTCATACAAACTCTCGGCTCTAAACGTGGAAGTGACGTGATTTGGATATGTTCATGCATTTATTACACACACTGAAGGCACTCCAAATCTAGCCAAGGCAGCCGTCACAAAAGCACTCACATCCACCCCAATCATGGCTCAGTCTGCAAGATGTTCTACAGCCAGGTTTACACGGCACCCACGGCCATTATCACCATTTCCAGGGGGTGGGGGCTGGGAACAGAGGCTCATGCTGAACCAGGTGGTCTCCTCTGAGCACCTGTGTCTCCTTCACAGGGCAGCGCTCTGCACATGTGGTGGTCCTGCTGTGATTTGGGCTCCATGAGTTCCGTGGCAACCCACTTTCCTATGAGTTCCAATTTGATCTCTATCCCTGGGGCAGAACAAACAGTGGGAGCGCACAGGAAAGGGCTGTCCAGCTTCACAGAGTGGCCTTCAGACTCCTGGGGTTTCACTGACTCTGACAAGACTGGAATCAGAGAGAGAGGGAGAAGGTAAGGGGGCTCTGTGAATGCATCTTTGTGGCCAGTTGGGTGAGAAGTGGGAAGACAGATTTTAAGTTGCATTCTCCTCCTCTGTGATTCCAAGAAACTACTCTTAATATTTCTCTCAAGCTCGGGATACTACCCTGGCCAGGGCTCCCCAGGAGCTGCCCAGACTCCCTGGAGCTCCTATGGGAGCATCTGTGCGGGGCTGTCCCATGTGCCCCAGGCAGGCATCTCCAAACACAGTGGCTAACTCAGATATGTCAAATTCTAGACTGAGCGCACCCCAAATTTCTGAGAGCTGGTGTCAAGCTGCCTTTCTCGAGGAATGCTTCCTGACCACTGGCTCGCTCCCCCAAGGCACCCACCTATGTGGAGGCCCAGGTTCCTTCCACAGTGTGTGCTGTCTTGAAGCCCAGGGGACCTTGCTGATAAGTCCCCAGGGCTACACACCTACTGTCTGGACCACTAGAAATACAGAGGAATGGTCAGAGTATCAGGGCCAGCCACACAAATGCAGACGTCACCCGTGAGCCCTGATGCCCCTGAGCCCTGTCTGAAGCCCGTGAGCCCTGATGCCCATAAGCCCTGTCTGGAGCCCGTGAGCCCTGTCTGGAGCCCGTGAGTCTTGTCTGGCACCTGTGAGCCCTGTCTGAAGCCCGTGACAGTGTCCATTTCCTAAATGCTCTAAAGTGATGGCTTCCATGACAATGGGCTGCCTGCATAGAGCAGGGCCCCCACTGTGGGTTGGTGGGCGCAAGATGCACAAGGAAGGAAGGAGATGTGTCCATGGCAAGTGTGCATCCCAGCAGGAGTCCTGCAGATGAAGACATTGTGACCCAGCAGACGGCTGTGCTGCCATCGACCCATCATGTCCTCACCTCAATGCCTGGACCAGTCTGGCCCACCAGGAGCCTGAGTCCCATGAGCCGGAGCAGAGCAGAGGCAGCAGTGTGTCCAGGGGCAGCAGGGACTCAGCAAGTGCCAACTGACAGATTCCGCACCTGCAGGGGGGTCTCAAGGTGCAGTGCCCCAGGGTCCCCTCCCCAGGGCCCCCAAACCGCAGCTTCCAGGTGGCTGCAGGCTCCAGGCCACAGAGGCACCTGTGAAGGTCGTTTCAGGAAAGTCAGCCCCCGCAGGCCTGCCTCTGGGCACCCACTTTCCTTTAATCTGTCTGCTGTGACAGGATTGGAGGCTCCCATGATCTCCTGGGCTCTCCCAGACCCAGGACAGCTGTGTTTGTCCCAGCATGATAATGAGGGCACACTGAGCACATGGCTGAGCAGTGGCACAGGCCCGGGGAGGCCGCCTCAGCCTTGTCACTGTTGCCCATCTCCTGAGGGCTAGTGACTGGCCCAAGAGCTCAGGCAGAGGTCTCCACAGCTGGGGCATGGGCTCAGGCCCCCTGGCTCTCAGTAGCTATGGAAATCCCCCGCGGACTCCCCGGAGCAAGTTCCCACTGCCACACTCAGCTGCAGCCAGTGTCTGCCACACGGACAGGGCCTCCAAGGAGCCCAGCCTCACAGGCATTCTGAATCTGCAAGCTAGTCCCTGAGTCCTGGGGTGGGAGCCCACATGTGGTCTTGTGAACACGTGTACATGTACAGACACACACTCACAAGCACATGCATCCTCACATAACATGCAACTCTAAACAAAACAATTTCAAGTAACAAACCAGTGTTCTTTGTCAGCATTGCAATGAAATGACTTTGGACAAAGAGGCATTATTTGCAGTCCTGCTGCAAATAGCTTGGCTTAAACTCACAATTTCAAAGAATCTGTGCACAGTGTGCAGTGGGAAAATGCCATGGAGACATGCACATACGCTCACACACTCACATATATGCACACGTAAAGACACACACGCTCGTGCACAGCAGTGCACGCCTAGGCCCAGAGCGAGCCTGGAAGACACAGGGTGCTGCACATCCCTCCCGAGCAACCAAAGCAGAGATTTATGTTCCCATCAAACCAGCTCACTGGATTGGGAGGGAACGGAGAGGCAAACATGGCCATGACCCATGACCCTCCTGTTCTGACTGATGCCCTTGGGGCCTAAGGTTGCAGGGAGGTGCTGGCCATGGAGCAGGAGGCTACACCCCCCTGGTCTGTGTGGGATCAGGGAGATTCCTTGGGGTCTCTGGGCCTTTCCAAAGGGAAGAGACAGTCGCTGGGGTCCCCGTGTCTCTCTGACTCTTGCTAATGCATCAGTTCATGGAGATGGAACCTCTTTGCTCCCAGAAGGGAGCTTCAAGCAGAGAAGGGACGTGGGTTGAGTCCCAGGTGGGTGGGACTGCAGACAGCGGCTCACCTTCACCTCCCGCTGCCCTCATGGCACCTGGAGCCAGCCTTTCCTGCTGTCCGTGAGATGTGCTCGCCTGCCCTGCCCTGCATCAGGATCACGAGTGGTTATGGTTCTGCGTCCTTCCTTACTTCTCTCTTAGCTGCTTTAATCAGTGTCGTCAAACTGTCCTGCACCTGGCACATGCTGACTGGCTCTTGAGAGAATGGTTCACACACACTCACCAGGGACATTAAAGTGTCCCTACACAGCTTCGCATCTCCCATCAGCCTTTACCTTTGCAAAATTTTTGTATCAATATTAGACTCCAATAAGCACTCCTGTTACCAATTAATCGACATTAATGGTGGCCAGCTCACCATGCCCTTTGAATTCCATGCGGGCCGAGTCTGAGAAACATAAAACAATCGCATTACATGTTTCGTGGGCTCCACGGGTCACCAGCCCAGCAGAGCACCAGGCTGGTGTTTGTGAACAGAGCAGTGGCAGCAGGCGGCTGAGATGCTGAGTCTAGAAGTTGGAGGAGGCGTTGGACTGGCCCGATGTGTACAAAGGATAAGTCAGAGAGAAAGTCAGGGCTAGGCCAGGCAGGATGGACAGTTGGGATTAACTTGAAGAGAAAGACCTGGGCATATCTTGAGGTTGAAGCTGAGCAGTGAAAAGAAGGGGAAAAAGCAAAAAAGGAAAAAAAAAAGAGAGAGAAAGAGAGAAAGAGGATATGATGCTAGTCTGCACTGAGACGGCCGGGATGAAGGCCGACAATACAGAGAGAGGCGGAGGCTCCAGGACGTGGGCAGGTTGGGGTCACACTTCACCCACCCACATGCTCTTGCTAAACATTCATGTCAAGCAAATTTCAGTGTGTGCAAAGCTGGCTGCATCTACAGGACTCCTGCAAGATTCCAAATGTACTTCATTCCAATGACCCTTCCTGCCAAAACCACGTGAAAGCTGACCTCCCAGAAATGTTAGCATTGCCCATAATGAGATCAAACTCTGATGGCCCCACAGAAGGACCTGCGGGCGGCATATTGCCAAAGCACACACCCCCCCCCTTCCGCCACCCAGCCTTTCTGGGCAAGAAGCAAGTCCCGAGCTAACCATGATTGATTTACTGGGCTCTTAGAGGACTGTCCCTGTCACCCCTCACACCGGTGAGCTCTAAATGACCTTGCTAAGGCCGCTGTTCACAGGATGGTCAGCTACGCCCCTCCCAAGCCAGAGTTAGCAGGGAGCCATTTTTAATAACCATCACAGAAGTGTAAAGACTGCAATGAAGCCAGTGAAAAGTGTAACACCGACTCCTAATTATCTCACTTCCTAGAAGACCAGGATTTACTCTCGGCAAACCTGCACTAATGAGAATTTCAAGAGCTGAGAGAAACCAGATGTCCACAATTTCCTGGACAGTGGAAGAAATCCAGCCACGTGTGGGATTCTGCGTCTCTTCAACCCGTCGATAGTACTGAGCACTCGGATTGGTGATCGATACGTCATATTACCAAAATCTATGGTGTGACCATTCTAAAGGAAAATCAATCATTTTGTCATAAGTAGGCTGGTCAGAAGATTTTATTGAGTTTCTTCCTCGAATGTTAAGCATGATGTTCTAGTTGGTATTCTTTTAATTAAAAGCAGACAGGCTTTGCAAAGCAGCATTCCGGTGTTGCCCATTCCTGATTGCACAACAAGATGCACAAATATTTGTATTTGTTTTAGCATCATGCTAATTTATGTTTTATGTCGTGCTGATTGCCTGAGTCCTACCAGTTAAACAAAACATACCCTTACATCCTAAAGGATATTAAATTATGAGGTTGGCTACCATTCTACTCTGTGTCATAATTTAGATAAGAGATATAATTCATTCCACATCTTTTATTTGTAGCACATGGTATCTCATGCTCTATGTTTTCATGTACATAGAAATATATTTAAGATACATTTTGACCCTAACCACTTTGCTGTAGATACATCCAAGCCTTCGTCACATCCTTGTACAAGTTGGAAATGTGATCTCTTGTTACCAGGTTGCTGATATTAATGGGGGGGAATGAGGAAGATGCTGATAACTAGTATCAACATTGTATTTCGGAAGTTTGGATAGACAGGTGAATATTCATTATCATCCATGTATCTTAAAAAGGAATTTAAACTTAGATAAGCCTGAATGAAAAAACCAGGGCATATTGTTTTCATGATCTTTGACTAAAACCAAGTCTGTGTGCGTCCTGCGTCTCTGCATAGAGAAGCCGCCCCACGCCCACCCTGGGGTCTCACCAGCAGCTGCTGTGTGGAGCTCCGTCCCTGCCAATTAATATCGACAAGGCAGGTTCCTCATGGACTACCTTCTTCAGTGGAGGCAAATTAGGTCTCTTCTGAAGCTGCCACCAGACTATTAGGAAACACCAGGGCACTTGGTAGACACTTGCACTTACGGTAGGATTTCCAGAGAGGGTTCTCTTCCAAACAAGCCACGATTTAGGTTCTTGGAGCATCTGGTTCAACCACTTCTGAAAGTCAGGCTGGATGTAGCTCTGATAAAGCCACACTCTGCCCATTTTCCCAAGTGGTGCATCCGCGCAACGCCGGGTGCTCCCCCGGCCTGCGCTAAGTTCCTGCCGCGGGTTTGTACTGGAAGGCGTTCTCTCCTGTGTGTGAGCGGGTGTTTCTTACATCCAAACTCAGGCATGCCAGTGTCAGGCTCGGAACTCTGTCAAACTTATTGCCTCTGCCTAATAAAATCAGGAGATGTACCAATTAAAAGAACATTTAATTGTTTAATGAGGTTTTCTGAGATAGGCAGAAAGATAAGCAAAGGCCAGAAATGTCCAGATAAACTAAACACTGCATTTCACAAACTGCACTTAGATGGGTTTGCTGCTGCTTTTCAATGAACGGCACGTTTGGAGACATCACCCAGCAGCTGACAGTTTAACTCATTCAGCTATGTGTAAATTCCACCAAACGAGCCACACCGAGGCTGGTTTTTCCCTGTGCCCTTTGTTTCATCTTAATAGGCCGGCCATCTCCTGCACTAACAAGGAGGCTGCGCTCCAGCCGGAATCTCCAAGGAGAGCAAGAGCAATAGAGGAAGGGCGGTCGGCCCCGACGCCCAACACACACACTCCCTTCTCCTCTGGTCAGATGTTCAAAGCCGAAATAAACCCAGTCCAGCAAGCTCAAAATGCCAAGGTTCACTCAAATCCTATAAAATCTTTTTTCCTCATAATTCAAGGCCTGTCACCCCTAACATCTCCCCTAGAATTTCATTTAGTGAAGTGTCTCCATGTCTTTTGTTAAGGGTCTCCTAAGGTCCCCTGTCCCTCTGAGAACAAAGGATCAGTGAACTTGGAAGGACACGCCCTTCCCGAACGCAGGCGTTGCGTCCTGCGCCCACCTGCAGGTGTGGCCACTTTTGAGAGACAGCAGCATCCCTGGGGAATCCATGTGAAAGTGCTGGACATAGAGGACACAAAGTCCATGGCTTGAATAACTGAATGATTTCCCTCCACTGGGCACAGTGACCTGTGCCAAGCAGGGGCCGGACCCATCTACCCGGGAAATAAACGCAAAGCTGCAATTTCCACAGAAAAGCCCCAAGTCCGGTGCTCACAGGTGACAGCCACACTGAGAATTGGGGGAACCTGCAGACTCAGGGACAAGCGCAGGTGACTGGGCACAATGGGAAAGCTCTTACGTGCACTGACAGGATGACCTTGAAGCATTTTCTTTTCACATGTGTGTTCACTAAATGTTTCAGTTATTAGGGGAAGGAAAAGTCGGGCTTCCTGTCCAGAGGAGCCTGGGGCACCTGCAGAAAGGGACGAGGCCAGGGTGTTTTCACGCTCAGCTCTCTGCCCTGTGTTGGGGGCTCCCTCCATGAAGCCTGGTGGGGTCGGCCTGTGTCAGGAGCTCTTATGACAGACAACTTGCGGGTCTTAACCAGACCGGTGGCATCTCCAGGCCAGTTAGCGCGAGTGAGAGGCCTTGCCTAGGCCCAGGCAGAGAGACGTCTGCAGTTCCCTCCCACATTAGAGGGCACACTGCTGTCAGCAAGGAGGTGTGCAGGCCTGCCCTCCTGAGCAAAGTTACTAAAGCAGATCAAGCTAATTAACGGTAGCTCAGCGCCATGGATTGAGCCAACCTGCCTGGCAGACCGGGGCCTCCCTGAGCCGCTCACCGGGCGTCCAAGGCTCAGGCCTCTGCCTGGGGCACGTGACATCCAAACTGCTCAGATACATGTGGTGAGAACACACTGTGTTCACCGGTGCTCTGCACAGAAGTGGGTGCTTGTGTGATTTCTTTTTCATGTTTTGTTCATGTCTGATTTCTCACTCCATAACTTTTCTAAAAATACAACTTCAATGTTATATACACCAAACTACTTAGCTCTTGAGTGAATTCCATCTGGTTCCAAAATCATTTTGTGTATATTACCCATTACATCAAATTTACCCCATTATATGGAGCTCTATTTGCTTTCCAAGTAGAATCCTCTCCCATCCGCAGTGAGTCCCTGAAACAAAGGGCTCTGTCTGACACCGTCACTCACGTTTCACAGCACACATACCCACATGTTAACTTCAATCAGCGTTTTTAAATGTATGTACATCCTACATTCATTTAGTCTCCCAGAGACAATTGTGATATGAATAGCAAGGGAATTATTACAAATCTTTTCTGTTATAATTATATATATAAAATTTCATTAAACCATACATTCAGAAAAGCCTTTAAAAACTCATTCTTTTCTCTACTTTCAAGTTGCTATTTGAAAATACAAAATAGTGGTTTCCATGTATCTAGTAAGTGTTCTGCACCACTCAGAGGGCTGAGTGCTCGAGAAATTCTTTCTAATCCTTAAAACAGACCCACAAGGTGAAGGCTGAGATGCGCCACTGGACAGAGGGGAAAACCGAGTCTGCAGAGGGAGGGACGGACCCCAGCACCACGGCCAGAAGGGGCACACGCAGCATTGAGACTTGGCCAGCTCGAGCTGATGCCCACAGGTTCAAAGCAGAGCATCTCAGCCTGCTGGGGACACACACCCGTGAACTTACAGGGCCGCATGCTCTCCCCTCGCAGAAACGCCCCACTAATGATAATGTGAATATGTGTAACCTATACACACCGTGTACACCATAGGTCTTAAAACCAGGCAAATAAGGAGCTTTAAAAAAACATTAGGATTTCTTTATTTAAGCAGGTTCCACTGAGTTCAGTTAAATGTGCTTAAGATGCCTCAAAGTTTTTAGACATTCTCAGAGAAGAGGAAGGATGTGTGTGGAGGACATAGCTTCTTACCAGGGGAGACAGTGGCACTCAGCCGACACCAGCAGCTCTGCTAGTGTTCTTGAAGAAAAGAGGCCGCAACATTTTCAGACTGAACTTCTTCTGTTCTCAGGATTGGAACCACTCTGCCATGTCCCATTCAGGGCAGGAGCCCCCCTCTGCACGACATCCTGCCCACCTGCCATCTGCATGCCACTGCACATGGCCAAAACAGCAAACTGGGAAATCTACCAAGGTTGTACACACACACATACACGTTTTTCTGTCCCATACAAAATATGTTCCTCGTAACAACTCATTTCAGCAATCATCAGGTTCTGCCCTTAGCGAACCACGTCCTATTGAGAAGCCCGTCCTCTCCATGACCCAAGCCCAACTTTGAGGAGCAGGCCTACCCAAGGCCACACAACCAGAGCTCAGCACAGCCGGGGCAGCAGGCAAGAGCAGGCAACCGCCTACAGCAGGGTCCCTTGTTCCAGCTCTATGACCTGTCCTCTCCCAGGACATCTCAGGAGATACCACCTTTTTCGAGAACAGGGAAGAGGGGCCAGGAGGATGCCACAGAAGCCTGACAGCCTGGGACATCTTGCTTTCCTCCTTCTGAATCTCAGCCAAGTACTTAGCAGTCCCTGCTGTCACCTGCATAACAGACCTTTGCACCCAAAGTGCACACAAGTGTTCTTTTCCCCAGCCACTGAGGAAGCGGAACTGGTCTCAGAACCCAGGTTGCTCAAACATAAGGTCACGCTCTGTACCTCCCGAGCTAACCTGGCCTGGAAGGAGCTGAAGGTGCAAACCCTCCTGCCCTTCCCAAGAGTCTGAGCTGTTTGAATGCAAGGGTGGGGACGTTCATCTCAGGGAGCGGCCTCCCCATCCCCAAACCCTGGCTGTACACCAGCTACAAACCATGATGGGCAGGAGCATGCACAGGGACCTCACGGACAGAGTCTCTCTGGAAACCTCTCTCAAGCAGTCAAGGTCACTTTGTGACCGCATCCTTGTCCTAACTCTTATCAAAGTCTGGCAGACTCCTTGTACTGTTTTCTTTTGTGGAATAGTCTCGTGAAATGTCAAATGGAATCATCTTTCTAATACTCAGTAATGGAGGCATCAAAATTCCTCTGGAACATCAGCCCTGCTTCCAAAGTCCCTGGCTCCCGAGAGAGAGCACTGAGGGCCACAGAAAGGGCTGGCCCTGTCCTGCACACCTGCTGTCAGCGGTGGGGTCTGAACAGGCAGCCGGCGCCACGGAGAAGGTCGGGAGGAGACTTCCCAGCTGCTGACATCCAGCTCACGAAACTACCTGAGCTCTTACTGGCAATGTTACTTCACCAGACACAGGAAACAAAATCTGAGAAGATGACAGATTTCAGAGGGAAAGAATTTAAGAATCGGAAGCAAAGCTGTGACACCCTCTGAGTCCTTGTAACTGTGGATATAAAGAACTGAGTGCCCGGCCCAGGGAGCTCGTTATTCCATCACTCCCCTGCAGAATCTACCGGAAGTCTGGGGCACCCACGGCTGCTCGGCCTCCCACCTTCCTGCCAAATATTTTAAATGGATGAAAGAGCCGGGCAGACTCCTGGTTTGGAATCATAGATGGGCTCCCACCTCATATTACAGGCCTGAATTTAATTTGTTTAATATTCCCAACACTAACGATGCCCATTTAAGACATCCTGTTAAAAGTTTGTAACATTAATTTAATGGAAAAATGCCAATATCGCTCTAAGAACTCTATTAGATTTTCTCCCTGTTAAATTAATGTTAGTAACTTTTAATGGATGTTGTAATTAGATGTTATTATTAACGGGAATATTACCCAAATTAAAATCAGACCCTGGGAGAGACACAACATAGATTTACAAGTGCACGGAGCCTGCTATCCGGACTCTGCACGCAGGCCGGGGAGCACACAGCCTGGGCTCTAGCTGCCCAGAGCCCATGCAGGCTGTGGTTTCGTCCACACACGTGTCTGCAGGAGCAGAGTTGCTCTTCCAGCTCCCCACATACCCGGAGGAGGACGGGGTGCCATCTCCCAATTTCACACTCAATTTAAAGGGTCACTCTCCATCCGGCCTGATTGGGTTCGGCAGCTTGAAATTGATTGTTTGGGTTGTAAAGCTCGCCTGCCTTCCCAGCCAATTTAAAAAAGAGGCTGCTAAGCTACCAGCTTATTATGAACCAGAGAGGGGATGGCATGAATCCAGAGCTCCTGGTCTGACCCCGGACAGAGATGGGAGACAATGCAGCCCTACTGCCGGCTGGGGGTCTCCTCGAGGACGTGATGACTGGACAACGCAGAAGAAAAATCTGAGTCAACACCCACCAGCAACAGGCTGGCAGGACCCCACATGGAGCAGCACCATTGGCTCCTTCCATCCCCACAGGGGCAAAGCCCACCTGTGCTTGTGAGGTTTTATCCCTAACTACCTTATCTTGCTATAATTCTAATCACAGAACCTAAATAAAGCCGTGAAATGATGCCGCCCAGCTGCTCTCTGCCAGCCTAAGGTCATGAACAGACCGTGACCCATCTCCCGGCCATGGAAGGCGTCGCTGTATACATGCTCAGGGTGAAATGCCAAGGACGAGGCCTTATCAAATTCACTGACTTCCCATAGTTACTGTCCTGGAACTCTGTCAAAATCAGGGCGTATTCTTCAAAAAATAAAGAAAAAGTGATTGTAAAAATAATACAGAAGTGGGTGATGTTTCTGTCTAGTTCTCCGCTGTGCTGCCTAGTTCCAGGGAGAAGCGCTGCTTCGCCATTCAGTCCCTCGTCTGCTGAGCCCACGTGTTCACCCCAAGCACTTGCAGTAAATACCCCGTGAATAAGAATGAACACATGAATAAGTACCTAAAACACAGAGGCCCCAAGGAGTATTTGAGGAGGTGAGAGGAAGGGCTTAGGCTTCTGATTCTGCACCCACATGTACAGCTGGCTGGGCGCTTGTCTCCAAAGGGCTTGGGCACTCCTGCAGGGATGAAGCTCCTGCTGGTGGATGCCGACATGTGACTCCCACTGAGGCCTGCCTGGAGCTCACATGTTAATGTATTATAACTCAGGGTTATGAGTTTCAAGGTCAAGCAACAGCTAATTTCCTCGCCACCTTGGTTTCAACCATTCTTCACTTGCTCTATCACCACATCGGATTTTGATCAGGGCGGTCGGGGGCCGTGGGTGCTGTTAGGAGGGCCTGCCGGCTCCCTACCTCAGGCCCTCTGTCCTTGTGCTCACTGACACGCAGGCTCCCTGCACAAGGCCGAGAGCTCTCTGGGGCAGGTGCCAGGGCCTTGCATCTTCTCACCCAGGCTTACTGCAAACCCTACTTCACAGGGTCTGGTCCAGGCAGCGGGGACAGGAGCTGTGCAGCCCTTCCTGTCGACTCCCAGGGCTTCCACCTGGGCCATCAATACCAGAAGAGCCGCACTGTGTCCTCCTTGAGGGAATATCCTGGTCTTCCCCCAACCACGGGCCTCTTAAGGAGCATCCTCCTGCTCTTCCAGTACAAAGCCTCGGCGCCATGGACACCGTGCTGTCTGAGTATTCACAGGACCAGATCTCCTGGGTCTGGAGTATCTGAGAGGACAGGGAAAAGTAGTCCACGGACACTTCCCCATGCACAGAGAGGAGAACGCCCTGGGAACAGTGCACTCTCCCAGCCAAGGCTGTGCCCCGGCCGGCACCTGACCCCCTCCCACCCCAGCACCAATCCCTCTGTCCACACTGGTCGCTGCATCCAGGCAACTCTGTGGGGTTCAGGGGCTCCCACCTCCATGCAGACACACTCCTCTCTGTTGTCCCATCCCCAGTGCTGGGTTTCCAGTTTGCCATCTTGGCCATGTGGTGGGTGGTGACAGAATTTTCCAGAAAGCTTCCTTTTGCCCTGTTCCACTATACTAGCTCTTCCCACAAGACAAGGATTCCACGCAGGTCAGAGCAGCTGCACGGTGTCCCCCCCCCAGTCATCCACCCAGGGGCCAGAGGGAGCTCAGGTGGGTCCAGAAACCATGTCAGGGAGAGATGCCTACCCTGGAGAGGCCCCCATCAAGGAGAAACCTCCCCATCATGGAGATCCCCACCAGGGAGAGACGTACCTCCCACCCCCATCAGGGACAATCGAGGCAGAATTCTGTGGAGCCCTGGTGAGGTATGACCAGGGCAGGACGTCCCGCCCAGGTACAACATCCAGCAGACGGGGAGGCCCAGACAGGCCACCCGTGCACATGCCCTGGGTGCAGGACCCCAGGCCGGCAGACCTAGAGTCTGTGCAGCACACAATTGCTTTGGCACCAGACCACGTCTGGCCAGTGTCTGGGATCTGACCGGCTTCAGGTGAAATCACCTCCACTCAAAGCACAGCCCAGGACAGCACGGTCACCAGGGGCCAGCCTGGCCTGGAGATGGCAGTGCCCCTCCCAGCTGTTTCTACAGCCCAGGTGAGCAGGGTGCCCTGGGCCTTCCGGGGAAGCCCGGTGAAGGCCAGCGACATGGCCCTTCCCACAGCATAGCACGCGGCCAGGCTGCCGGACCCTGGCGCAGCGATCTGAGGGCAGGGCTGGTGTCTCTGGGCTGAAGCTTCTCAGGACATAGAGGGCCGGCAACGTGCAGCCAGCACCGGTAAGTAAGCTTAAGAAGAGCTCCTTCCATTCGTGGGTAGATGGACATTTGGGCTTCTTCCACGACTTAGCAATGAGGGTATCCATTTGAAACTTATTTAGATTTCCCTCTCCCTATCCTGTCCTATCTCCACCCCCAGCCACCTAAATACCAGATTCCACTGTAAAGAGATACATTGTCAAAGTAATGATTTGGACAAGGCAAACAGAGAGTTCTGTACTCAAATTTAGCTCATAGTTAGTGAATACTCATTTCACTGATGAGGAAATAGACTCAAATAACTTTCAGTAACTTGCCAAATGTCACACTATTACACAGCTAGTAAGTGGCTCTGCCAGGACTGAAATTCAAGCTCCCTGACACAAAGTCAAAATCCCTTTCCACAAACACTGAAACATGTAGGTGAACTCTTCTCACTTTGCACTTTATAATTCTAATGTGTCTGGTTGCTTAATCAGAAAAATATTCCATGTAGCCAAGCGGGAACTAAATATTCTGAAAATCTGAGGCTCATTTTCTATATACATATAGAACACACACACACATACATATATATATATATATATATATTTACTTGCATGGTTATGTATTTGTGTGTTTATTTATATTACTTTGTGTGTGTTTGTATATTTATGTATTCAGGTATCTAATGTACTTAAGCATTTATATATGTGTATGTTTATTTTTATTTATCCACTTTGTTGTTCTTTATCTTATCTGTAGGGTTATGAAGCTCTTACTTCCAATACTATTAGATGGGAGAACATCGGTTGATTATACCTCAATTTCCTACAGTGTTTCTGAGAATTTTAACTTAAAATCGGTCTTATATTTCAATTAAAAGACCCCCAACTCCTGAGTTTCTCAGGGAGAGGAAAGAGAGTGGCCATGTTCAGAATCAAATTCCTGACCTTAGAAAACACCTCCAAGCCAACAGAAGCCTCAGTTATAAGTAGGACAAGACCACAAAAATGACCTCATCTTAGAAGAGAATGGGAAAAATAGTGAAAACCAGCTCAGCAGTAAGGAAGCAGTAAGGATGAACCAGAGACCTCAGAGTTCAAGCCATGTGGCTGGTCTGGAGGAGCAGCAGGAGGAACCTAGAGAATGGGCCAGAGTGAGGGAGTCGATGCAGGACCAGGTGGACACTTTAAAAAGCACCCAAGAAAAGCTCAGCAAAGACTGTGGGGCATTGATGAATGAAGTCCAGGAATTGAAGGAGAGAGGAAAACTGTTGAATAAATATCATGAAAGAGAGAATTGGTACAAATGAGGAGCAAATTGAGCTTCTGCCTCAAAAGATGAAAATGAAGCAAAGATGGTGCCAGAAAACATTATGGGTCTTGAGATCACACGAAGGCTGTATGATACGTGTGGATCTGGCATTCCTGAAGGTACAGAAAGGGAAATTAGCCTTGAAACAATTGTTAAGGAAATTACTGAGAAAACAAATGTTCAAAGCCAAACATAGATCTCAACTTTCACACAAAAAGTAGTTACAGGTCCCCAATCAAATGTACCTCTCAAACTGAAAACTCAAAGCACGTAATGTTACAGTTCTTAAACTTGAAAGAAAAAGAAATTGCTCTACAAGCTGCTCAAAAAATGTGATGTTCAATAAGATAAAGATAAGATTGACGCCTGACTGTGCCCTGGTAATGACAGAAGAGAGAATCAGTTGGAGCGAAATGTACTAACACATGAAGTTGCTGGGTCTGAAGCCCCCAGTGAACCATCTCACCAAGCTACCTTTCCTATTTCAAGGTGAGAGAAAAATCTTTGACAATCAAGGTGACTTCAAGTCATTTTATCAGTAAAACTCTGAAACTACTGGCTTTGCTGAAAACAGCTGCAGTCCAGGGAGAAGATACTACTAGAGATAAGCGACTAAATTCACTTAGAAAGCCAAGTTTTTTAATGTAATATATTGTTTTTACAATTAATAGCATTTTTGCCAGGGTGACGAGTAGAAAAGGAGGTGAAAATGTAAAGTTGCATCAAGTTGTTATTGTTATGTGTGTGTGTGTCTACGTCTGTATACACACATGCACACGCACATACATATACTTGCACACTGCATGGGAAGAGAGGATAAGAAAAGTAAGAGAAATTCAAATGACAAGGAACGAAGGAGGGATAAATGGGAAGAAAGAAGTGAATACGGGAAAGATAATAGTTAAGGGTGGGTGGGATAGGGAGTAATCAAACAGTGATAGATCAAATAAAATACCAATTAGTATTATCAATCTGAAAGAAATCAATCATACAAAATTAACAGACTTGTTTAGAAAAGAGTCTTTCCCCACCCTCTGTCCAGGGCATATGGATCTTTAGAAAATTTAACCATATCGTGGCAGCACCCATTGCTCAGTGGGTAGGGTGCTGGCCACATATACTGAGGCTGGCGGGTTCCAACCCGGCACAGGCCAGCTAAAAGGACAACAAAAAAATAGCCAGGCATTGTGGTGGGTGCCTGTGGTCCCAGCTACTTAAGGGGAGGCTGAGGCAAGAGAATCGCTTGAGCCCAAGAGATTGAGGTTGCTGTGAGCTGTGACGCCACGGCACTCTACCCACGGCAACAGCTTGAGACTGTCTCAAAAAAAAAGAAAAAAGAAAAAGAAAATTTAACCATATCCTACTACACAAAAGAAGCAGAACTTGAAGAGATGTATGTACATTGAAATGACTGCTTGTAACCTGACATTTTTAGAAACACATTTTATATAGTATAGCACAATGACATGTTTTCAAATTGCTACTTCGTATCCCTCTTACAATTTAGATTTCTATTTAATGTTAATTATATATTTGGTTAATCATACAATAGATGTGAAGAAAAGAACCCAGTAGTAGACTTCTACGCTTTCCTTTGGACAAGTGATTAAAAGTAAATAAATATTAGAAAAAGCCTAGATGTACATTCTTGAGTGGCAACCTTACCCTTGCCATGAAAAAGCCTGCAGTTTAGACATATTGGAGGCAAGTCAGACTCTCAGACACAAAAAGGCTTTCCTGGCACTGGCACATTGAAGAATCCTGCCTGGGTCAGAACTAAACTGCTCATATAAATTCCTCCTCCTGCCTACCCAGGCAATGAGGCCACATCTACCTGCTTTCCTTCTGGAGCCACCAATTTCATCCGGGTAAGGAGAACACTGAAACACTTTACAGCCTGCCCTTGAAGCCCTCCTGCATTTTAGACATCTGTCTCTGAACTTTCGTCTCCACAACATATTCACATACACACTATTCCTCATATAAACAAAAGGCACCCTGTGGTGATGGGAGGATTTTTACTTGAAGACAGTGGACCAGGAGTTTACCTTTCTGGGAAATGCTTCATGGGCCAACCAGGACCTTGTGGCACTGCTACATTGGAATATGAAAAAATAAAAAACCTCATTTTCTCCCTCCACTCATTAACCTTCAGCTAAATTCGCCTAGCTACTCATGCTGTTAGGTGGCTCTGTGGCAGACACTCACAAGCCTGATTATACAGGTCTCTCTCTCTCTCTCTTTTTTAGAAACAGAATCTCACTTTATCACCCTCGGTAGAGTACTGTGGCGTCACAGCTCACAGCAACCTTCAGCTCTTGGGCTTAGGAGATTCTCTTGCCTCAGCCTCCCAAGTAGCTGGGACTACAGGCACCCGCCACAACGCCCGGCTATTTTTTTTTTTAATAATTTTATTGAATCATAATTATGTACATTGGTGCAATCACAGGGCACGATTCATATACATTCAGAAATATTTTGATCATACTGTTACAGATATCCTTCATGGCATTTCCTTGATCACTATA